>JH722844.1:19178-32642 GCA_000277465.1 Dictyostelium intermedium | reverse complement strand
AAATAAAAAAGATTTAAAAAAAAAATTTTAAAAAATAAGAACAATAAAAAAAAAAAATAGTAATCAAGTTTTTTTAATAAAAAAATGATTTTATTATAAAATTTAAGAAAAAGGAGGAATTTTTAAAAATTTGAAAAATTCCGCAGTTAAAAATGTTTTGCCTCCTTTTTTTTTAAAACCACAAAAAAATGGATTTTTTTTTTTTTTTTTTCAATATTGTAGTAATATTTATCTAAATTTTTATTTATGAACTAACACACACATCAAATATTTATTTATAATTTTACAAACCATTTTTATTTTTTTATTTAATTAATTAATTTTAATTAAAAAAAATAACAATAAAAAAAACAAAAAAATGAAAGATTATATATCATCTCCGTTATCTCCATCAAATAAAAAGATGACTGATAATCAAAAGTAATTCTTCTAAAATATATCTATAAATTTTATAAAAAAATTTTTTTCAAAAAAAATTAAAAACTAATTTGTTTCAAACTTATTTTAAATAAAATAGGATTTCACCAACAAATACACCAATTAGAAAAAAATTATTTGAAAATACACAATCACCAATACATTTTAATAATAATAATAATAATAATAATAATAATAATAATAATAATAATCTTACAACACCAGCTAAAGGGTTAGCATCATTAATTAGATTTAATCATAACCATAGTCATAACCATAATAATAATAATAATAATAATCACCATAATAATACTGTTTCAGGCAGTGCTATTAAACAACAATTAAATAAAATTTCAACAAATAATTCAACATTAACCTCATCATCTGATGCAATTTTACTTCCTGAAGATAAAGTTCCAATGAGTGTATATCTTCGTATTCGTCCACTCTCTGATGATGAAGTTAAATCAAAAGAGTCAAATTGTTTCACAGTTTTAAATACAACTTCTGTCTCAATCAAATCGTCAAGATCTGATGCTGACTCAAATAAATTTTCATTTTCTTCTGTTTTACCACCAACTACAACTCAACCACAATTATTTAAGTAAAGTAAAAAAAAAAAATTAAAAAAAAAAAAAAAAGTATAAATTAATATTAAAAATTTTTTTTTTCTTTTATTTTATATAGAACTATTACATACCCATTAATTCAATCATTTTTAAATGGTCACAATATATTATTATTAGCCTATGGTGTAACAAATGCTGGTAAAACCTATACTGTTAGTGGAAGTAAACGTAATCCAGGTATTATTCCAAGATCATTGGATTTAATTTTTAAAAGTATTCCAACCAATTGTTTAAAAAAGAATGAAAATTTAACATTAAGCAATAGCAATAATAACAATAACAACAATAATAATAATAATAGTAAAGATCAAAAAGATATATTAGTTGATTCAAGTGATGATGAATATACAAAAGTTGATAATATTGATTCAAGTGATGAAGAAGATTCAAATGGTAAAATTAATAGTAATTTATTAGAATCATTTTCAACAACAACAACCACCACCACCACAACAACAGCAACAACAATAAATGGAAAATTAAATACAACATCAGTAAATACAAACGGTGAAATAATTCAAATTTCTGATCAATTTAATTATTCAGTTTGGATATCATATTATGAAATTTATAAAAAGAATATAAATGATCTTTTAGATGATTCACCATCATCAAAGAAACAACAATTAAAGATTGAATCAGAGAATGCCGTTGTCAATATCAAAGGTTTAAAAGAGATTTTAGTTTCAAGTGTAGAGGATGCACGTGATATAGTTGAACAAGGTGAGGCCAATAGAAAAGTTGGTGGTACAAAATTGAATGCAAGAAGTAGTCGTAGTCATGCAGTACTTACAATTAAATTATTTACATCACCACGCGATATACCGAAAAATGAAATTCATCCATCACAAATTCGATGTAGTAAACTTTGTATAATTGATTTAGCTGGTAGTGAACGTGCCTCACGTACTGAAGCAACTGGTGAAGGTTTAAAAGAAGCCTCTAGTATTAATCAATCTTTATTCACTCTTGGTAAATGTATTGAAGGTTTAAAACAACAAGCATTACAACAACAAGCATTACAACAACAACAACAACAACAACAACTATTAAATAGTGCTTCAAAATTAAAAAGACAATCAGTTCATCCAAATCTAAATAATAATAATAACTTAATACCATGGAGAGAATCTGATCTAACAAGAGTTTGTCAAGAATATTTTTGTGGTAATGGTAAAGCTGCTATGATTGTAAATGTTTCACCAACTTCACGTGATTCTGAAGAAACATTAAATGTTTTACGTTTTTCTGCAAATGCTAAAGAAATTACAACACTTTCAAAAATTAAACCAATGGTTTTTATACCACCAACACCTTCAACTTTAAAAAAGAGAAAATCAATGGAACAATCAACTTTATTAAATACTACCAATAATAATAATAATAATAATAATAATAATAATAATAATAATAATAATAATAATAATAATAATAATAATAATAATAATAATAATAATAATAATAATAATAGCATATTATGATATTAAACAACTTCAAAATTCTGTAAATGAAATTAAAAAGAAAATTCATTTAGATAATTTATTAGCAGTAGGAGGTGGTCAAATATCAAGTAATAATAACAATAATTTAATTGGTAAAATACTAACTTATAATACTACAATAATAATAATAATAATAATAATAATAATAATAATAATAATAATAATAATAATAATAATAATAATAATAATAATAATAATAATAATAATAATAATAATGCATATTATGATATTAAACAACTTCAAAATTCTGTAAATGAAATTAAAAAGAAAATTCATTTAGATAATTTATTAGCAGTAGGAGGTGGTCAAATATCAAGTAATAATAACAATAATTTAATTGGTAAATTTGATTATATATCAATGGAAAAAGATCAATTATTGGATCAAATTCAATTATATCAAAAGAAATTATCAGATTATGATATAAGATTTGTTGAAACCGAGGTAACATTACGTAAAGAATTTAATAATGAGTTAATAAAGAACTATATTGAATTGGAAAATCAATATAAAGAGAAGTTGGTGAAAGAATCCCAATTAATTCATGAAAGAATTCAAAGTAAACTATCATTAATTAAAAATGTAAATATGAATCAAACCAATAAATTAAATTGTAAAATTCAAAAATTGGAATTACAATTACAACAACAAAAACAACAAGAAAAAGAAAAAATTGATAATGAAAGTAAAGCAATGGTAGTTTGTGTACCAACAAATACAAGAACTGATGATGAATGGATATTAGAGATCACAGAAGTTCAAACTGAAAGAGATAATATTCAAAATAAATTAAATTCTATACTATTTGAATTGGATGAACAAAGACAACATAATCAAGTATCTCTTGAAAAAATTCAACAATTCACTCAACATACTCAACAATTGGAAAAGGAGAGAGGACAACTTTTATTGGAGATTAACTCGATTCAATTAAAAAGTTTAGAATTAATTGAAGCTAAAAAATTAGAAATGATGCAATTAAAGGAATCAATGAATGCAGAAGCTCAAAGAGAACGTGAAAATTTAGAAAATCAACATTGTCTTGAAACTGCCAGTTTATCAAATCAACTTCAATTGGAAAGACAAGAAAAACAACAAATTCTTGAAGAAATGAAAAAATTAAAATTAGAATTACAACAATTTATTTTAAATCAATCAATTGAACAACAACAACAACAACAACCAAGAAATAATTTAATGAAAAATCAATATTATCTTTCAACAACGACAACGACAACAACTCCAACAATAACTACACCAATAAAGATTGGACCAGTTGGTAAATTTAAAGCAACACCATCAAAATCTTTAATTAAAAATATACTTGGTGCACATTCAAATTCACCATTTAAAAATGCAAATATTGAAAGTTCAGTTGGTGGTGGTTTTAAAGTTCAATTAAATATTCCTGGTTCTCCAATTCAATTGGCACCTGGTACTCCAAATTCAATTCAATCCCAAACACCAGATCGTCCAATACTAGATCCAAATCAATATAGTGACAGTGGTCTATTAATGCAAGAAATTGATGATGACGATTATTTAAATATAACTGGTGGTGGTAGTGGTAATGATGGTAATTGGACAGATATAAATGTAAATGATGATAGTTCCACTGAATACGATGATTTGAACTCTTCTTCAAAATCCTTTACTAAAAAACCAAAGAAAACTAAATCCATTGGTACCCTTAAAAGAATTAAAGATAAAACTATTGCTGCTATGATTTCTTCTTCAACTTTAAATTCAAGTATTATAAATATTGATGAAAAAGAAAAAGAAAGAGAAAGACTAGAAAAAGAAAAAGAAAAAGAAAAGGAAAGACTAGAAAAAGAAAAAGAAAAAGAAAGGGAAAGATTAGAAAAAGAAAAAGAAAGGGAAAGACTAGAAAAAGAAAAAGAAAGATTAGAAAAAGAAAAAGAAAAAGAAAGATTAGAAAAAGAAAAAGAAAAAGAAAAAGAAAAAGAAAAAGAAAGATTAGAAAAAGAAAAATCAAGAGTTGTTAGAAAAACATCATCATCATCCTCAGTTACATCTAGAAAACCTTCAAAAGCTTCTTTAACAAATAATAAACCAATTTCACCAATCAAATCTGTACAATCACCAAATTCACCATCACCAACTAAACTACAACCAGCTTCACCATCACCAACTCCAAATTCAAAACTCCTTAGTAATATAATTCCTCAAGTAATTATTCATATAAGAGAACCAGAAACTAATTTTGTACCAACCACCACCACTAGTACAACAACCACCTCAAAAACTTCAAAGAAAACTTTAGAATCATTAAAAGAAACACCTAAAAAAATTGCAAACATTTTCTCTTCAAAATCTTCAAAAGAAAAAGATACAAAAGAATCTACTACCTCTAGTAAATCTTCTTCAAAAGTTGGTTCATCATCATCATCATCATCATCAACTACTTGTACAACCTCAAGACCAAAGAGATTTGCAGCAGTAACCGCCGCTTATTCAATTACATCTGGTACAGAATCTTCACCAATTGAAATTGATGATACACCACAAAAAATAACTAAAAAACCTCCGGTTCCAATTGTTGCCAAAGTTTCCTCTAAAAAAGTTGCTTCCACAACCACCTCCTCTTCCTCTTCTTCCTCCTCCTCAAACTCTGCAACAATTAAGAGAGCAAGAAAAATTGTAAATGAAAAAAAGAACTATTTAGAAGATGATGACGATGATGAAATTGATACTAAAGTAGCAGAAACTCCACGTAAAGTTTTGGGACTTAGACCTCGTAATATGATTTCACAACCAAATCCATTTAGGTAGAAATGTTAAAAATTAAATTATACTTTTAAAAAAAAAAAAAAAAAAAATTATAGAAAACTAAAAAAAAATATATATAAATAAAAAAATATATATAAATAAAATTTAAAATATTTTTTTTAAAATAAAATAAATAAAAAAATAAAATACTTTTACCACCCTTTTTTATATATATAATTTAAATTATATATATATATAATTTAATTATTATTATTTTTTTTTTTTTTATTAATTTTTTTGTTTTAATCTATTTAATCTTTCAGTTAATTCATCAGTTTCACCTTGTTGTACTTTTTCGGAAGGGGCTGTACCCATTTGCATACCAACATTTAAACCATGTTCATCAGCTACTTGTGATATTAAAAGGTCTACTTGATCGGCTGGTGTTGAAAGTGTAGTAGTTTGATTCATTGCATTCTCTACATAAACTGATTGAACATCTAAATCTTCGAATTGTCTTTCAAATTGATCCATAACTTGTGTAATCTTTTCTAAATCCATATTTCTCATTGATTTCTCCATTGATTTAACAATATTTGCCATTGAACCTGTCACTGATTTCATACGAATTGCAGTTTCAACTCTACTTGCAACTGCATCGATTCTTGATGCTAAACGTAAATAATTTAAACTTTGATTCTTTTCACGAATTGCATTTTGTGCATATATTCTGGCACCGTCCATATTACCTTGTTCAATTGCTTTCTTTAATTTTATCTTTTGTGCTTTTTCACTTTGTTCTGATTTCTTTGATTGTTTCTCTAATTGTTTTGATGTAAATTTTAATTGAAATAATTGATCTAGAAATAATAATAATAATAATTAGATTTATTTTAAATATCTTTAATATAGAATATGTTTAATCTTACTCTCCATTTTTTTTTTTTTATTTATTTATTTTATTATTTATTTTATTTTATTTTATTTTATTTTATTTTATTTTATTTTATTTTATTTTATTTTATTTTATTTTATTTTATTTTATTTTATTTTATTTTATTTTATTTTATTTTATTTTATTTTATTTTATTTTATTTTATTATTTGGTATATTATATTTTATTAATTTGGGTTATTACTTATAAATAAATATTCTTATTGTACACTTATATAAAAATAAAACACCTATGTGTGTATTTCTCAAAAAATTAATTTAAAAAAAAACAAAAAAAAAAAAATTTTAAAAAAATAAAAAAAATTAAAAAAAATAAAAAATAAATAAAATCCCATTTTTTCAGTAATTTTCAAAATATAACCTATTTTTTGAGGTTGAACAAATTTAAAAAAAAAGATTATTAAAAAATATATATGTGTAAAATTAATTACCTGATTAAATCAAATTTTTGTGAAAAAAAAACATCTTAACTTTAGAATGGTAAATCCTCTATAGAAAAAATTTGAAAGAAATCAAATGCTATAAAATAAATAAAATAAAATAAAAATAGAAATAAAGAAAAAAATAAATAATAAATAATTATTAAAAATCTAAAAAAAAAAAAACTATATTTATTTTAACCTCCCTCATTGATCAATTAAAAAAAAAAAAAAAAAAATTAATTTCGACCGACTTTTTGGGCTGCACAAAATATCAATTAATTCTTTTTTTATTTTTTTATTTATTTATTTATTTATTTATTTATTTATTTATTTATTTATTTATTTATTTATTTATTTATTTATTTATTTTTGTTGTATTTTTTTTAAAAAAATGATTTATTTAGTTTTTTTATTACTTTGAGAAATTTTTTTTATTACACATTAAAATTGGTGATACCTTGAGTAATGATATATATAACCAATGAATTAGAATTTAACAACAACAGTATTGATTCTAAAAAGAATATTAAATAGTGTATACCTTTGTTTAAAATATAAAACTAATTAAAATTAGTTATAAAAAAAATATGTTTATTAAATTTTAATTTTTATAATTTTTTTTTATTTTTTTATAAAAAAAAAAAGACTATGATAATTCTATGACATGATGGGCTGTGAATGTTTTTAATATCGAAATAATTTAATTAAATGAGATTAAATTGGATGGTGGTAATAGCACCACTGGCATTATTAATATAACTACCACTACCACCACCACTACATCTATTCTTTTCAAAAAACAAATTTCCTAAGAATCATTGTTTATATAATTCGAGAATCTAAGTCATTATATCTATAACATTACCATTTATTGTACAAATCAAAATAGCGTTATATTTAGAATATGTGTGTAACTTCAACAACCATACAACAACCACAACAACCACAACAACCACAACAACTACTACAACAGCAACAATAACCAAATCTTCAACAAACACAACAGCAACAATAACCAAATCTTCAACAAACACAACATCAAAAACAAACTCAACAAACACTTCCACAACCAATCTTCAACAACCACTTCAACAATAATTTCCACAACCTCAACAGCTATTAAATTATAAAACTTTTATATACAACAAAGAGTTTTCAAATGAATTATTAAGTTATAAATACAAATTTAACCCATTGATTCATTTTTTAAATAAACTATAAATCAACTCTGGTAATCCTTCTCCAATTTTTTTTTGAATTAACTAATTTTCAAACAAATAATTAATTCAAAAAAAAAAAAAATTAAAAAAAGACTACCAGAGTTGATTTATACTATTTAAAAAATCATCCAATGGGTGAAATAAGAAAACAAATCAAAAATGCTGTAATCATGTATTCAAAAAAATATATATACTTGATTAAATCAAAAATAAAAAAAAAAAAATTTATTTGGTGGTAAAATGAAAGAATTCTAAAATAAAACCTTTTTTCATTAGAATAATATTTGCCAACAAACTTTTATTACAGTAAAACTATCGTTAAGTTATTATTGTTTAAATAAGTCTACTCTTTTAATAATTTTTAATAAAAAAAAAATAAAAAATAAAAAAAAAATAAAATAAAATAAATAAAAAAAATAAAAATAAAATAAATAAAAAAAAAGAAAAAAAAAAAATAAAAAAAACGAATGCACACATTGACTCAGCAATTGAAAAAAAAAAAAAAAAAAAAAAAAACGAATCAATTATGATAATAAAAAAAAAGTAGTAACAATCTCATTTTTTTTCAAAATAAAAAAATAAAAAAAAATTAAATATTTACATTTTAAAACTGAATTTATATGTGAAATTCTTTTATTTTAATTAAAAAAAATAAAAAAATAAAAAAAAATAAATAAAAAAACTTAAAATAAACTTTTTCCATTTAAAAGATAATAATTCAGTTAGATGGCATATTTCCATTATCTTTTCTTTTTTTAGTTTGTGTCCAATTTGAGCGCGAACCACAAGCTTTGCGAGTTGAAAATTTTTATTTTATTTTTTTTAATTTTTTAATTTTTTTTTTTCAAAAAATTTTGATTTATTTTTTAATTTTTTTTTTTTTTTTTTCCAACGAACGATTTTTATTTTTATTTTTTTTTTATTTTTTTTTTTCTTTTAGCTTTTAAAACATACAAACTAAGAGGTAAGGTTCTTGTTTGAAAAATAAAATATTTTTTTTCTGGAAAATAATAAAAAAGTTGTAGTTTTGTTTTTAAAATTGTGCAACAATAACACTCTTAACAACTTAAAAATGACATCAGGAAAAAGATCACATGACGAGTATGACAATAATGAAATTTCAAAAAATTACACTACACTATTTTTTTTTCTTTTGTGTTTATATATTTAATATTTTCTTGAAATAAAGAAAAAAAATAAAAAAAATAAAAAAAGATAACTTTTTTTAAAAATAATTATGATAAATTGTAAACCACACTCATAAATAATAAAAAAATATTATTATTATAAAAATTATTATTATAAATTAAATAGTATTATCTAAATATTATAAAAATTTAATTTTTTGTGTTGTTTTTAAAAATAAATAAATAAAATAAAATAAAAAAAAAATTTATCCACTTTGTTACAGATTTGAAATATTGGAGTAAAAAAAATAAAAATAAAAAAAAAAATAAAAAAAATATAAAATTCATGTACAGTCATTAAAAAAACAGTCATGATTCTAAATTTAAAAATATCTTTCTAAATGACCAAAAGAATTCCAGCTCAAAAACAAAATTATTTTTAATATTGTGTTAATGCCATTGGCGAATAATAATATCTTTTTTGTTCATTAATTTTTTTTTAAAACTCAGATTTTGTATAAAAAGAAATAAATTTTTTTTTCTTTTTCAAATTTAAATTAATATTTACCTACACGAATAAATAACCCACACATCTAATAAATTTTATATGTAATATATTTTTTTAAAATTTATTTATTTATTTATTATAACCATTTAATTCTTTTTTAATTCTTTTTTTTAATTATTTCTTTTAATTTAATTTTTTATTATTATTTTTTTATTGATATTATAATTTTAAAAAAAAACAAACAAAAATTTAAATAAAATTTTATTAACAAATAATAATAAAATATTAATATATTTTTATGTATATATAAAAAAATTAAAAAAAATTAGAATGACTAAATTACACTATAAAGTTAAAGATATTTCACTTGCCGCATGGGGTCGTAAGGAAATTGAAATTGCCGAAAATGAAATGCCAGGTTTAATGTCATTAAGAAAGAAATATGGTCCAGCTCAAATCTTAAAAGGTGCTCGTATTGCTGGTTGTTTACACATGACCATCCAAACAGCCGTTTTAATCGAAACTTTAACTGCTCTCGGTGCTCAAGTCCAATGGTCATCATGTAACATTTTCTCCACTCAAGATCAAGCTGCCGCTGCTATTGCTGCCACTGGTGTCCCAGTCTATGCCTGGAAAGGTGAAACTGAAGAAGAATACAACTGGTGTGTTGAACAAACCATTGTTTTCCAAGATGGTCAACCATTAAACATGATCTTAGATGATGGTGGTGATCTTACCAACCTCGTCCACGAGAAATACCCACAATATTTAGCTGGTATTAAAGGTATCTCTGAGGAAACCACCACTGGTGTCCACAACCTCTACAAAATGTTCAAAGATGGTAAATTAAAGGTTCCATCAATCAATGTTAACGATTCAGTTACCAAATCTAAATTCGATAACTTATATGGTTGTCGTGAATCATTAATCGATGGTATTAAACGTGCTACCGATGTTATGATTGCTGGTAAAGTTGCTGTCGTTGCTGGTTATGGTGATGTAGGTAAAGGTTCAGCTCAATCATTATCTAAAATGGGTGCTCGTGTTTTAATCACTGAAATCGATCCAATCAACGCCCTCCAAGCCTGTATGGATGGTTATCAAATTGTTACTATGGAAACTGCTGCACCACAAGCCAACATTTTCGTCACCACCACTGGTTGTCGTGATATCATCAGAGGTGAACATTTTGCTGTCATGAAAGAAGATGCCATCGTTTGTAACATTGGTCACTTTGATTGTGAAATCGATGTTGCTTGGTTAAATGCCAACGCCAAAAAAGATACTGTCAAACCACAAGTTGATCGTTACACTCTTGCCAATGGAGTCCACATCATCCTCTTAGCTGAAGGTCGTCTTGTCAACTTGGGTTGTGCTACTGGTCATCCATCTTTTGTTATGTCAAACTCTTTCTGTAATCAAACTTTAGCTCAAATCGCTCTCTGGACTAAACCAGAAGAATACCCATTAGGTGTTCACTTCTTACCAAAGATTTTAGATGAAGAAGTTGCTCGTTTACATTTAGATCAATTAGGTGCTAAATTAACTGTTTTAACTGAAGTCCAATCTAATTACTTATCTGTTCCAATTATGGGACCTTTCAAAGCTTCCCATTATAGGTAAATTTTTTCGTTTCGATCACTTTCTACTATATCTATATCTATTATATCCTTACTATCCAGTTTCAATATACTAACTCTACTTTTTTTTTCTTTTTTTTATTATTTTTCTTATTTTTATTTCCATTTTATTAAAACTAACAGATATTAGATGCTTTCAACCATTACCGAGACACAATTGGAGGTTTTCAATATTTAGTGATTTTCAATATGTTCACAATAAACTAATAGCATTCAAACTCCCAAAGTTCTTTTTTTTTTTTTTTTTTTTTTTCCATATAAAAATTTCCAAAAAATTGAGAAATGTTTTTTTTGCATATAAAATGATTTGTTAGGTTTTATTATAATAAAATTATGATTGCAAAATTATTATTCTTCCCTTTGGTGTAATTATCGATTTTTTTATTTTATTATTATTATTTTTTTTTTTTAATCTTTTTTTTATTCACTATTTTTTAATCAAACAGATATTACTTTTTAAACACCAACTTATGGATAGTAAGGATATAATAGATATAGAAAGATCGAAACGTGAAATTTTCCTGTAGTGGTGTTCAATACCAATTTTTTCTCCTCAATCTCATTTCAACGTTTATCATCGTGAAGTTAATGATGATGTATTAAATTATCCAGAGTATTTTTATTACACCATCTCAAATAATAACACATCAAATTTCTATAGATATGGCAGATATAAAGAGATGGTTTTAAGAAATAATTTTATTCATACACACACCAAGCATTATCTTTTCTAGAAGCTTCATATGTTGCTAAAAAAAACAAAAGTCTTGGTGAGGTCCAATTACAAGTAATTCTCCATCTTTCATTTTTAAATTGCCAAACACCAGAGGTTGAATGGATTGTTGAAAAAGTTGACATTGAAACGGTTTCTTTTAGAAATGTAGCCACTCAAAAATTATTAGCACGTGTTGTTGATTATGGATATTTTGAAGAATGAACAATCAAATGATTCAATTTGGAGAGTTCAAGAATCTGAAGATGGCACATTCAAAATGATCAATAAAGATTTGGTTTTATTCTCATCAACAATTCTTTAAGCTTCCTACTGCACTCAGTGGTGATCCTTAAAACTTTTCAACTGCTTTCAAATTAATTGCCAAACAATATGTTATTATTTATATTTTTAAAATAAAATAAAATAAAATAATATAAAAATAAAAAAAAAATTGAATATTTTTAAATTTATTATCTAATAACTAAACCAAAATTGAAAAACTATTTAAAATTTTAAAAAAAATTGTTTGCAGTTGTTTTTGGTAAACAATTTTTTTTTCATTTTTTTCTACAAAAAACAAAATTATTTTTTTAAATTCTTGGTTTTATAAAATATCTTAATAAAAAAATTGATGGTTTTTATTAACACTTCTAATATTAGATTTCCTTTTCGAAATTTTTTTGTTTTTTTTTATTTTTTATTTTTTATTTTAAAAGATAACGTTTTGGTTTTTTTTTTTTTTTTTTTTCTGGAGTCAAAAATCTGAAGATGGTTTTATTCTCACCAACAATACTTAGAGCTTCCTTAACTGCACTGAGTAGTGATCCTGAAAACTTTTCAACCTCTTTCAAATTAATTGCCAAACAATAGGTTATTATTTATATTTTTCAAGTAAAATAAAAAAAATTATATATATAATATAAAAATAAAAATTGGATATAAAACTCTCGACTTTAGGATGGTAAATTCGAATTAATATCCATTTAAAAAAAACAAATTCAACTTAAAAAAAAATAAAAATAAAAATAAATCATTTAATTATAAAAAATAAAAAAATACCTTTACAACTAAATTTTTTTTTAGTAACAACTTATTATTTATATTATTATTATTATTATTTTTTCATTTTTCTTTTCTTTTATTTTTCTATTAATTAATTTTTACCCTTAAAGGTAGCTTTTTCTTATTTTTTATTTTTTCATCTCTCATTATTATTTTATTTATTTTTTTCTCTTTTTTCCCCTACACCTCCCTCTACTTAATCAATACCTATCTCTATGCAGTTCACTCTCCTTCAAATACTGATCTCAATCCATTAATGAAAATAATTATCCATAAAAACAAAAAAAGATTATAAAATATATATACTAAAAAAAATAGAAAATAAATAAAATAAATAAATCATTTAATTAAAAAAACATGGGTCTAAAAATTATTTTAATACATTTAAATAATTATAAACATAATTTTATTATAAAATTTTTTTTTTTTTTTATTAAAGACTGACACCAATTTTAATTTTTTTTTTTTTTTTTTTTTTTTTTTTTTTTTTTATAAATATATATATTATATATAATTTATTAAATTATATATAATCTTG
>JH722841.1:0-17007 GCA_000277465.1 Dictyostelium intermedium | reverse complement strand
CGATTTAAAATAACACTTTTGTGTGTGTGTGTGTGTGTGTGTGTGTGTGTATGTTGTGTGAGAGTGGTTGATTGTGGTGTGTATTTTGTGTGTATTATTATCATACGTTTATTTAAATAATTGTTTCTAAATTTAGTAATTTTTTTTTTTTTTTTTTTTATATACGTACGTGAATCCTCTTGATTGAAAAAATAAAATGTTTGGATATGTTCTTGATAATGTCTCTACAATTGGTAATAATCTGTGACTAAATGGGCAATCCAAGTGATAAAGCTAATAATGGTAATAATTATAAAATTATTAGATACTATTAATTTTTACTAAATTATTTTTATTTTTTAATTTTTTATTTTTTTTTAATTTTAATTTTTTATTATTTTTATTATTATTTTTATTATAATAAAAATATATAATTATTTTTTACATACAAATAATATGTAAGTTGTATTTGAATTAAGTATATTTGTATAATAATCTTCAGTTAAATTGTAGTCTCTAAAAACTTTTAAATTTTTCTCTTTTATTTCTTTTTCTTTTTCTTCACTTGTTAATTTATTATTTTTACTATCACTATCGATTCCACTATTAATGATGTTTTCATCATCATCATATTTATTGTGAAAATCATTTGAAGATGAAAGAGGTATATCTCTTGATCTATTATTTAACATATTAAATAAATGATCACTTGTAATTTCGTGATAGTTTGTAGAGTATTCAATTCTTAGGGCATTGTAATCCCTAGGATCTAATACATTTGAATTTATATGACTAAATTTACCCTTATTTAGTGGTACTGCCTCAACATGTACAAATTCTACAAGATATTCACTTGTAAGTAAGAAAAATATTAAAAATATCGCCACATATCTAAGAGTGGTTATTAATGGGTGTCTTTTCTTCTTTAATACAATTGGTTTTGTGATTGATGATGTAGGGGTGGTTGTCACGTCATTATTATTATTATTGTTATCATTATCATTTTTATTATTTTCATTTGAATTTATATATTTCCCACCTTTACTCTCTATTATATTTTCACTATTGTTATTCCTCTTTTTTATTTTATCATTATTATTATTACCAATATTATTATCTGTGCATTCAATCATTCTACCACTTATTTTGCTGGATTTATTTTCAAAAAAAAAAAAAAAAAAAATTAAAAAAACAAAAATAAGAAAATTTTTTTAATTTTTTTTATCCCAACAAATTAATCAACCAACATAAAATTAGACACTATACTAAAATGTTTAAAAGGGATAAATCCTTTTAAAACTTTATTATTTCACAAATAAATTTTATTATTTAATTACAAATATTGTTTATTTTGGTTAAATTAATAATAATATTATTACAATTTTGATTTCTTTCAAAAAAAAAGACAAAAAAAAAAAATTAATGTTAATTAGGATTACTCAATAAAGAAAATGATAAAAATAGAACGTATTCAATTTTTTTTGTTTTTTGAATTTTTATGTCTTTGCAAAAACTAACTTTTATGATTACAATTACAATTTTATTTCTTTTCAAAAACTAAGTTTTTACTCACGTGGGGCACAATGATAAATGTAATTGTAATGTGAAAAGTATTTTTATCACACAATTAGATTCTGTATGAAGTTGTTTCTGGTGTGGAAAACATCACGAATTATTCGAAAATAAATTATTCACTCAAAAACATTCAATTAGTATTTATTACAAATTTCTGATTATTTGTATTTTTTTATTTTTTATTTTTAATTTTTTTGGTTTATTCCAAGCAGGAATAGTTAACTTATGGCCTCCCACGGTGCGGCTGGGTTTTGTTGTTTTTTAGTATCGCCTTTTGGTTGTTGCTGTTGCCTTTTGGTTGTTGTTGTTGTTGTTGTTGTTGTTGTTGTTGTTGTTGTTGTTGTTGTTGTTGTTGTTGTTGTTGTTGTTGTTGTTGTTGGATAATAGGTTTTTACTGGACTTAATAGGAAATATTTTTCTCTATTGATAAAGTTGTAGGTTGATGATGAATTATTATCCACCTATCTAAATCACCAGAAATTTGTTGATGTTTGGTTATGGATATTATTGTTTTAAGAATTGAATCAACCCACAGTACGTTAATGTGGCTAGACGGAATTAATGCACTCTTCTACAGGCAACATATCGATCTTCTGGCTCCAATCCTCGCAAAAAAAAAAAAAAAAAANAAAAAAAAAAAAAAAAAAAAAAAAAAAAAAATAAAAACAGTGCCAAAGCCGTGAATCGAACACGGGATCCTTCTTCGCTGTATATTTTATACGAGAGAAATGTATTACCACTATACTACACTGGCAATTATATTTTTCAAATTGTTTTTATCAAAATACATTGAAAATTTTATAAGTTTATTTCAATTTTATCATTTTTTTTTCCACAAATTTTATTATTTATTTTTTTTTAAAATTTTAATTTTAATTAATTTTTATTTTATTTTTATTTTTATTTTTATTTTTATTTTATTTTAATATTTAATTTATTTTTTATTTTATTTTAATTTTAATCTTAAATTTATTTTTATTTTCTTTTTTAAAATCTTAAAATAAAAAAATTAGTAAATAAAAAAAAAAAATTGGTAAATAAAAAAATTAAAATTGTATCAATACTATCAATATATTCTTCTGCTTCTTCCTCCTCTAAAAGGTTATTATTATCATTATCTCTAATTGACATTTTTTTTTATAATTAATAAATATCTCTCAAAAATTTTTTGATATATAACTCAAAAAAAAATATATCAGGTTCAAGTTTTATTTTAACACCCTTTTTTAATAATTTTATTTTTTTTTAAAATATTTTATTTTAATTTTAATTTTTTAACAATAACATTTCGTAAATAAAAAAAAAAATTTGTAAATAAAAAAATTAAATTTATTTTTATTTTCTTTCAAATTCCTTAAAGATTTTTTCCGAAAAACTTTGACAATTTAATTACAGTTTCTTTTGACTTTAAACCATAAATAATTTTATGTTTAAAGTGAACCAAGGTGAGAACAATTGAGACAGCAGCAACACCTCCAATAACAATTCCAGCAATTGCACCACCGGATAATTTTGTACCACTACCAGAATTATTACAATTATTTTCAAATAAAGCCGAAAATGATTTTGAAGTTGAATATGTTTTGGTTGAAATACATTCATTAATTTCTTTTTTTTCACCATCGGGGTTATAGGTTGTAAAGGTGATTTTATTTTCTTTAAAAGTGTTATCTGATTTACCTTCAAAACTCATTAAAGTGAAAGATAGTTGTGGTTGAGATGAAGAGGAAGAAGAAGAGGAGGAAGAAGAAGAAGAAGAAGAAGATAATGAAGATGATGAATCTAAACTATCATATGAAGAAGAAAGTAAAGCATCAAGTAATCTTTCATTAATCGATATTTCAAGTTCACCAATAATATCAACCCATTTACCAACATTAATATTGGTATAATCTGAAAGGGAATCAATAACAATACTTATTTTACTCTTATTGCTTGATTGGAAATAATCTTCGGTGATATTTATTCTATTTACTTGAGAACTTGAACCTAATTGACCATTAGATTGACTCAAGGTTGTATTTATTACCCCACTTCCAGTTACACTTCCTCCGTTAATGGTAACATTTTTTAGACTATTAATTGTACTACCAACTTTTAGAATTGTTGAAGAATTTAAATCATTTTGGGTAAATTGTTCTACATAGATTGTTTTATTACCAACATTGAAAACTCCATTTTTATTATCAAATAAAACATTGATAAAAGTAGATTCTTGAATATTGAACATTCCAGAGTTGGTAACATATACAGACTCTGAAGAAGACGATGAAGACGATGGAGACGAAGTAGAATTGAAATAGATTCCTCCAGATAAATTAACGATACCATTATTCTCCATATTTGAAATCTCATCTAAATAGATACTACTAGAGGTAATTAGTTTACCTTCTCCATAAACGGTTAACTTTGAGTTTATCATTGACAATTCAACAGTTGGGTCCATTATTAAGTCACCATTTTTTACAATAATACTTGAATTAGTTAAGAATAAAGATGAATTTGAATTGGCCAAAAATGTACCAAGTTGAACAGTAATTGTAGAATTAATCGAGTAAAGTTTTGTGTAGCTAATTGTGGTATCAAATAAAATATCAAATATAGAATCTTTAATAACCATTATCTCAGAAAGCACTGTCAAAGAGCCATTGGCGATTAACTCGGACTCACTAAAATAAACGAAACCATTAAAATTTGTCGTTTTTGTAACCATAAAGTATGATTTATCAGTAACTTGGAGATTCATTAAAGAAGCTTCTCTACCACCTACAATGAACATTGAATTATTAACTGTAATTATAGATTGATCTTCACATACTAGCGAACCAATGACATAGATAAAACTGTCTAATAGCTTTCCTTGGGTATTATAGATTCCAATTACACTTTTATCCTTCATTACCATATCACCTTCTATAGACATTTTTGATTTATTATTTAAATTGAAGTTTGATTCATCAAATAATGTTACATTTCCTAAGCATGTTATTTCTGAATAATCATAGACTTTTATAAAAGAATTTCCCTATTATTTTTTTAAAAAAATTAATAAAACATATTTTTTAAAAGAGTATAAATTAAAATTTCTAATTTCTATAAATTACCATTAAATCACAATCTTTTATACCATATGAAGAAGAAACTAAATAAATATATGAAAAATCATATAACTCAACCTTATGATAGGTCATAAGAGTTCCATAAAAAGTATTTATTATATAGGAGCCATTACGGAGTTGAAGTAACCCTAAATTGGAAAATTGTGATCCAGCATAAAGGTCAATTACAGAATTATAAAAAATTGTAGTTGTAGTCATGTCTGATGATAAAGCGCCATTTGCATTTGGGGCTATAGTTAATATTAAAATAAATATAATTAATAAATAAATTAAATTAGTTTTCTTTATTTTATCTAAACTTTTTTCTTTTACTTTTTTACTTACCAAGAATAAATTTAGATTTATTTTGAAAGGTAATTGAAGAAGCTTGTAAAACTCCATGATATGTGCCATCATAATCGTTTGTAATCATAATTTGACCATTATTAAATAAAACGGAATTATCTGAATACAAAACACCATAACCAGTCATTAAAACAAAATCTCTTATCTCCATATGTTTTTTTACTGTGAAGAGACTTTGGATAATATAAAATTCACCAAAAGAAATTATTGCCGAATCAATAACTCTGTTAGTAACTACAAATGGAACACCACCATTTCCCAGTGTAAAATTATCATAAATCGATGGAACTCCAATTGGACTCCACATACTACTATTATGGTAAAATTGTGTCTCACCAGGTGGACCAATCCATTCATAATGGGTTGAACTTGAACATTTTAAAAATGTAATAATTAAAATACTTATAATAAATAAATTTATTTTCATTTTTTTACTTTTTTATAAAACTATTGTTTTTTTTTTTTTTTTTTCTATGGTACAACATATTAAAAAAAATTCAAAGTTTCGAAAAAAACACCAATGGATATTTTCCACAAATTTTGGTTTTATTCAACTTAATATTTTAAATGTTTTGACTTAAAAATAAAAAGTTACGAAAAAAACATAAAATTTTAAGAAATTTTTTTCCAAACTCAATCTAAAAAATTGAAATGTTTATTTGAAAACAAACAATATAAAAAAAAATGCTAGAAAAAAATAAAAAAAATAAAAAAATATACAACAAATAAAAAAAAACAAAATAATTATATATAAAAAATAAAAAATAAAAAAAGATTTTTGTTTAGTAGATGAATCTCTTTTAATCACAATTTAATAAAAGATTTCAAACAAGATATATATTTCTAACCAAAATGTTTAATTTAACAATCAACATCATTTGTACACAAGTTCAAATCACATCATATCACACACTCCCACACAAGTAAAATAGATTTTATTACCTTTAAAAAAAAAAAAAAAAAAAAAAAAAAAAAAAAAAATTCCCACACTTATTTAAAGATTTAAAATATTATTTAATTAAAATTAGTATTGCCAAATAACCCTAATTATTTTTATTTAAAATAATATTGAAAATATTTGTTTTGTTCATTTTTTTGGGTGTGAGGAATTTGGTTTAAAAAAAAAAAACTTTTTATTTTTTTGAAGGTAGTTAGGATTTACACAAAAAAGGTACAAAAAATTAGTTAATTGATGATAACCAAAATTGAATTTTTATTTGTTTTTAAAAGAAATTTATTATTCTATTATACTTTTTTTATTATGTTTTTTTTTTTTTTTTTGAGTTTTTTTTTTTTTTTTCAAAATTAAAAAAATTCTATTTAAACAATGTTTTTTTCAATTATTATAAAATCATAAAAAAGAAATAACACTTCTTAAATATTTGTAAAAGATATGTCAATTTTAAGTAGGTGTTATTTTTTCTTTCAAAAAAAAAAAAAAAAATAATTACAAAAAAATAAAAATAAAAAAACTAATTTTTTCTTTTAATATTTTTAGATTCCATCACTTCAATAATTAATATGAAACAAAGTAACAAAGTTTTTAATAAGGAATCTATAAACCATTCAAAATTACAACAACAACAACAACAACAACAATCAACAAATTTAATAAGTGCTAATCTTGGTGATAAATATACTGATTGCAAATATTGTCATAAAATTCTATAAAAAAAAAGGTTCCCTCTCTTGTAAAATAATGTACTTTTATGTATTTCATATCTAAATAAATAATTATTAGAAAATAAATAAAAAAACAATTTCAAAATAAAAAACTTTGATTTTGTTTGTGGTAGTTGCTTGTAGATTTTTATTTTATTTTATTTCTATATATTATTTAATTTTTTTTTTTTTTTTTTTTTTTTGCTCGAGTGGAAATCAAGACGATGTTTCTGAACCATTGTTGTTATCATTATTGTTTGTGGTTGTTGTCTCATTTTCACTATCCATAGAAAATAATAATTCCCTACCACTATTACTTTCATTTTGGGTTTCATTATCATCGTAACAATCTTCATCATCCTTATTGAAACTATAATGTCTATTGTGAAGGACATCCAATTGAATAGAACTTGAATTTCTACCACTACCACTACCAACGTTATTATCATCATTATCGCACTCATTAAAGTTTGAAGATTTTGAAGATTTATTACGTGGTGAAGAACCTCTTCTATTTGAAAGGAAATTTAATAAGAAATTATCTAAATAAATATAATATTTAATTAATCTATAAAAAGGTCCAGAACGTTGCTTAAAACTATTTAAAAATTTACTACTGCCATCACTATTGTTATCATCATCATCATCTTCTTCTTCTTCATTGGTGGTTGCGTTTGAAACATCTGTTTTAATTTTCAATAACTTTAACAAAGGATAGGTTAAAGAACCAAAAATAAACAATGTTGTATAAACAATCATTAAAATATCAGTCTTTAATAGTTTTGCAGATTCTGGTGACAAATTTTCCTCCATTTCACTTTCCTCCATTAGTGAAAATGAAATTGCACCTCTTAATCCTGATACCCAAATTACAATTTGAATTCCTAATGAAACCTTATTATTGATACTACTACTACTACCACTACTACTACTATTGGTGTTATTATTGGTGCTATTACTACTACTACTACTATTTAATTTATTAATAATAAAAAATGTTGGAAATATTGAAATTGCCCTTGAAATGAGTAATAAAAAGAATGTCCAAAGTAAAAGTTTCAAATTGAATTGAAAATTAAAATTTGGTAAAACCAAACCAATGTAAATGAAAACAATTGTTTCCCCAACAAATGCAATCATTCTAAAAAGTTGTGATATCGATTGTTTGGTCTCATCTGATAATGATTTGTACAAGTAATGACTTGAAGTGATGCCACAAAAGAATGACGATAATATTCCTGATAAATAAATTGAATCTGCAATTATATAAGAAGAATATGATATCATAAGTATAATAATAATTTCAAGTAATCTGTATGTTGATGTATCATCAATCTGGTTTGTTGATTTTATTGTTAATTTGGTTGTTGTATACTTTAATAGTAATGTTAAAATAATCGATGTTAGAATACCAATTGCAATACTACCAATTGAGATACCAAAAAACAATAAAACCGGTTTCCAAAGTTCACCAACACTATCATATTGTAACACAGAGTCATAGAGAATAACTGATACCGCATCATTTAGAATGCTCTCACCCAATACAATTGAAAATAATGTTGGATCTACATCCAATACTTTAAAAATAGCCAATGTCGCAACGGGATCTGTAGCTGATGATATAGATGATACCAATAAACTTTCAAATAAGGATAATTTTTGTGATACTCTCCAATTACCTAATAAATATAGCCCAAATCCTGATAATAGGAATGCTATAAGTGTACCAATAGTTGCTAATATTAAAATCGCTTTTATATTTTTAAAGAATTCTTTCTTAAATTTTTTTTTTTTTTTTTTTTTAATTTAAAAAATATATTAGTATATGAATCTACTACTACTACACACATTATTTGTATTATATATATATGTACAAATGTATGTATTTTTTTTTTTAAAAAAAAGGGGGGGGTATGTGTGGATACTTACTTTATTTAAAGTTAAACCAGTTTCAAAAATAATGAATGGTAAAAGGAATAAAAAGAAATCATTTGGATTGTAAGATGCTAAATGTTTAAATGTATCTATATTTGAATATTTAACGATGATACCAATGATTACACCATAGATTACTACTACCAATGATTCGGGTATATAATGAATGTTTATTCTAGTGAGACCATAAATTACCAACATAGAAAGTAGTATCAATAAAAGAAATGATAGAATTAGTCTACTTGCATTTCTACCACATCCTATGTTATCTTTACATTGAATCTCTTCTTCGCTACCAATTAAACTATCATTTATACTAATGTCATTACTAGTAGTGCCTTCACCTTTTATCTCTAAAATTTGATTAAAAAGTATTACTAATAAAATTACTAATGAAAAAAATACTGTTTTCTTTTTCATTATTTATTATTACTATTATTTTTTTTTTTTATTTAATTTTTTTTTTTATTAAATTATTTATTTATTATTATTATTATTATTATTACTAATGTATTGTGACTGGGTTTTTTTTATTAATTTATTTTTTTTATTTATTTTTTATTTATTTTTATTGTTTAGTTTTTTTAGTTTTCTTTAAAATAAAATAAAAAAAGAAAACATAAAATGTTATTCAATGTTTTGGTTGTTAAGAGATAAAAGGTTGAAGAATTCTAATAATGGGTTGGTAATATTATTAAAGATTCTATTCATTTATAGAGTATATATATATTAACTAAGTAAAGGACTTTATAATAGTAGTGGTATTGATAAATTAAATGAAATAATATCAATTAATTTAAATAATAGGAAAAATATAAAAAAAATGGATATATATGTTCAAAAGTGTCAAATGTCAAAATTATGCAAAAAAAAAAAATATAAAAAAATTAAAAAAAATACGAAAAAAAAAAAAAAAAAAAAAAAAAAATTAAGAAAAAAAAAATGTTCAAAAAAAAAATTTTATTTTTTTAAATTATCAAAAGAATTGAAAAAATTAAAGATAGACATAATAATAATAATGTTACTGATAATTTAAAAGACAAGGATGGCTGACTTCCATCATCACTATTATTATTGTCATCACTATCATGACTTGATGAAGATGTGGTTGGAGAGATTTCAATATATTCAATTTTTGAAGATAACAAATAACCTCCAACACTAACGGTTATTGTGAAATTACCACCACTATTCATTTTTGGATAAGATGATAAAATGATTCTACTTGTTGAAACTGAAAATATTGAACAATCAATACCACTAATTTCAACCTTAACTTTTGTTTTATCAGTTGTACCAAATACACCAGATAAGATAACTTCACTATTATCACTACCAGTTGAATTTAATTTTTGTGTTGGATTATTTAAATTTAATGAAGTGAAATAATAGAAAGTTACAGTATTCGATTGTTGACCATCAACATTTATCGATACTGTAAATTGATTACCCACTGATAATGATGATATTGGACTATTATCACTCAAGAAACCAATGATACCATCACCACCACCATTATTATTATTATCACTTGATGATTCTGCGATTGTTACATTATATAGTTTACCATTGAATGTTACATTATTACCACTAATAAAACTAAAACCATCACCATTTAATACAAATTGTAAACCGTCATTTGAAGTTTGAATAAAACTGTATCCTTTTATTGATGGCACTTCATAGCTATAATTAAATGTAACCTCCATTCTATATTCATAACCAAAATAAGCAGTGTATTTTTTATTTATACCTGTACCTATTGGTATTGAAAGAATGATCTCTTTGTTTGGTATTGTAATATTTAATTCTGGTTCCATATCATTTTGATCAAGTTGTTGTGTGGTATCAAAATCCCATCCAAAATCAGTGCCTGTAATTGTAATGATAGTAGATCCATCGGTCTTTGCAATATGATTATAGTTTGATGAAATTGAGAAACTTGGACAATTTGATGCTTGTGTTGAAGAATTAAAGTTTGTGAAATTATTTGGTAAAAGTGATGATGCTTTAATTTTAAAAATAAATGAATAAATTAATGTAATAAATTAATTAATAAACTAATAAATAAAAATTGAAAAAAAAAAAAAAAAAAGACATACCTGCAACTTGACCTACACATGTGAAACATGATGGAACATTACCAGTTAATTTATTGTTAATTAAATTTAATCCATTTAATGGTATATTGCAATAAACTTGTGGTATAGTACCAATAATATCACTTTCTTGGACATCAAAATTTTGAAGTGAATTAAAATCTGAAAGAGATGGTAATGGTTGAGATAATTTGCCATTGTTATAAATAAATGAATTAATATTTGAATAATCAATATTTTTAAGATTTAATGAACATAGATATATTTCTCTTTAAATTTTTTTTTAATAAAAAAAAATTAATAATAAAAAAATAAAAAAAAATATAATTAATTAAAATTTTAATTAAATACTTACAATTTTGAATTTTTTGGTAATGAAAAGCATGGCTTTGAACTACAATTACTATTTAAGAAGTCACAAAATCCATCTACATATAAATAGAAACCTTCTTTAAATTTTGAAAAATTTGGAACACTTCCTGATGTAAAACCATTTCCCCAATATCTAAATTCAGTGAGGGAAGTTATATTTTCAATTAATTTTGGGAATGGCCACAATTGAACATTATATTCATATTGGAATTCTAATGATAATGATTTTAAATTATTTAATGAGCTTAATGATGGGAAGTTAAAATCTTTATAACCATTTGTATCTCTACTATTGGCAAAGTATAGGTCCAAAGAATTTAAATTTTTTAAAGCAACTCCTAAATTTGTTGGGAATCCTGAATAATATGTAACTGATGTCCAAAATGATGTTAAGTATTCATTAGTAGGTATAGTATTTGGAAGTGTAAAACCTTTTTCAACATTAATAATATTTAATGTGTATAGATATTGTTTAAATAAAACCTCTGGTATTGGTACACTAATTATTGTAAATTGAAGACTATATAAACTAATTGGAAATACTATATTTGGATTTATTACATTGTATTGATTCCCAATAGTTCTTTATTTTTAAAAATAATAAAAATAATAATAATAATAATAATAATAATAATAATAATAATAATAATAAAAGTGATAATGGTAGTAATTAGAATATGAGTTTTTTTTAAATACTATTACTATTTATAAAATACATTACAATCTTTTTAAATATGGCCAAGATATTATATTATCGAGAATATCCTTTTTAGGGTTTACTCTGCCAGTATCTAAGAAGGTTAGATTTTTAAAAATTGTAAAATCGGTATCGACTGTGTACATTGGAGTTACATTAAGGATGATTTGTTTGATTGTAACATTCCCACTTCCATCATTCATTGGTCCACATTGAATATAGTTAATATATGCTACATCACAAGGATTGGTAATATTGACACCTTTTATGAAATAAATACTACAAAATATATAATTTTTTATTTTTTTATTTACAATTAATAAAAATATAAATATAAAAAAAATAATAATAAAAAAAATAAAATTAAAAATAAAGAAGAAAAAAATAAATAAAAATAATTACAGTTCAATTGCAGCATTAAGTTGGTCTTGTGGCATAGATTGGGATTTAACCAATCCAAATATACATTTAATTAATAAAACAAATAGTAAAATTTTTTTCATTTTGTTTTTGAAAAAAAAATAAAAATAAAAAAGGTATTTATAAAAAAAAAAAAAAACCACCCTTTTCTCCTCCATTACTAAAAAATCTTTTTTGGTTGTTCAATATTTGTGCAAAAAAAACCAACTGTCACCGATTTGTGACAAAAGGGTTTTTTTTTTTCTTTTCTGACTATACATGTACAAAACAAGATTTTTTTTTCTTTTTTTTAAAAAAAACTTTTTTAAAAATTTCCACTAAAAATAAAAAATACAATAACAATGTAAAGTTAATTGTTCAAAAGAAAACATTGTATTACCATTTAAAAATAAAAGTCAATTACTACAATTACAATGACTGAAGAATAGATTGAAATTGCCAAATATTAAACTATAAAAAATAGGAGAGAAAAAAAAATATGTTTGGTTTTTACAACTAAATCATATGGTTGGACGGAGTATTTATGGATTTTTTTCAATACTTTTAAGATAGATATTTTATTTGTTTAAATATCATCAAAATTTGTACCTTTACTGGTCCAATATGCTTCATCTTTACCACTTTTCATTGCAGCAAATCTGGCTGCAGCAAAAAGGAAATCACTTAATCTGTTAATAAAAATTGCAACAACTTCTGGAACCAAACCAAATTTAGTTAAACCAACGATTTCTCTTTCTGCTCTTCTACAAACTGCTCTTGCAACATGCAAATGTGAACTAGCTAAACCAACATTACACTTTTTGTATTGATTTTATTAAATTTAATAAATTAATATTATTATCAAATTTTAATTTTTGTTTTGATTTTTTTATACTCCAATAAATAAATTAAAAGTTTTTTTTTTTTTTTTTTTTTTTTTTTTAAACCATTTTTTTTTTATTTTTACTCCAAATGATTACCAATACTTACAGGAATGATAAAGTATTTTAATGGTGGTAATTGAGAATCGATTGTATCAATCCATCTTTCTAAGGTTTCAACATATTTTCTATCATCTAATTTAGTCTTATTAACATATTTTTCTTGTGAATTATCCAATGGAGTTGCAATGCAAGCTCCAACATCAAGCATAACACCAACTATTCTTTCTAAATATGGCTCTAATCCATTTTTATCAATAATACAGTATTCCAATCTATTTTTTATAAATTATAAAAAAAAGAAAAAAAATTAAAAATCCTAGAATGAAAATAAAAAGTAAAATAACAATAATATAATAATAATAATAATAATAATAAAATAATAATAATAAAAATATATTTACGCAACACCAATACAAGCAGAGAGTTCATCAATTGAACCTAAACTATGAAAGAAGGTATCATTTTTTGGACGTCTTTCACCATTATATAATGCAGATGTTCCTTTGTCACCTGTCTTTGTATATAACTTTGATCTAAATTTCTTTTCCTCTGTTTCGTTATCTGACATTTTTTATTTTTATAAATTAATTAAAAATGAAATTGAAAAAAAAAAAAAAATAAAAAATAAAAATTAAAAAAATAAAAATTAAAAAAATAAAATAAAAAATAAAAAAAATAAAAATAAAAATAAAAACAATTTTTATTTCCAAATATAATAAAATGCTAATTCATTCAGGATAAAGGATATTTAATACAAATTATAAAAAAAAAACTTTTTAAAATTTTTAATTTATTTTGAATATATATATTTTTTTGATTCAATACCCAATGGTAAATAATCAAAAGATAATTGATCAAAGAATAAACCAATTTGAAGACAAAGATTTGTATGGTCATTCTTTAGATCTTTAATTTGATTTTGAGATAGATCAGATTTGAATAAAGGTAACCATTTAGCACGTAATGATAACAATTGATCCAAAGTATTTACAATGATCGATGTATTTGATTTAACTGTAGTCCAACCGTGGGATTCATTTGGAACTAGTGTCAAGAAATTGTAGATATGTACCTTAACGACTGTTGAGGATTGGAAAGCGATCTTGGCCAATGAATCAATTGATTCCAATCTAATTTGCCATGGTGAAAAGATTGAATACTGCTCCAATCTTAGAATGATCGAATTCAATGACATATTGGAGATATCTTGTTGTTGATTTGAGCCTGAACGCGATTTACATTGTTCAAATCTTGATGGTTGTTCAAATGTGATTAGATTTGAGTAATCACCAAGGAATTTGATAATATCCTTTTGGATCTCCATTGCAACGACACGAAAATCTGGATGAACTATACGATCCAATATCTTAAAGATGCTAGCTAAAAGTTTTTCATGTGCAAATACTTTACCAAAGTCAACAATGGTTTTCCAAATTTCACAAATTAAACTGGTATCACATTTCGATGGAATAATATCAATCCAATCATAAATTAACTCCAATATCATTGGTGAAAGAATTGGTGTTGCAATGATTCTCTTGTAAAGTTCTAAAAATAACTCTTTGAATAAATGGGTTGGATGATATGGATCACGTAGTTGGCTTCTAAATGTTTCTAAATATAATTTCGATTGATCTAAATTCGATGGACATAACCAAACCAATGCTTTCAATGCTTGAATTCTAATGGAAATACTTGGTGATATATTTAATAAATTTAAAATAAATGGTGTTAAACTTGAAAATGGATGTGAAGAATTTGATGATGATGATGACGATGGTGATGATGTTGTTGATGCTGTTGCTGTAGTACCTGATTGATCTTTTGTATTGCCACCGCCACCACCACTATTATTATTTAAATTTGAAATTGGGTTTGGTAAACCAGTGAATGGTGATAAATTATGATGATATGGATAAACTGATTGATGTTGATATTGTTTTTCATCGAATGACCAATCACCAACTATTGGTTGTTGAGTGGTCGAGTCCTTTGGATAGGAATATTTTACATAGGATTGTGATAGAACTGAAATTAATTTACAAGCTAAATGAAGGAAAGGATTTGATTGTTGTAAAAGTAATTGTTGTTGTTGTTGTTGTACCAAGAGTAATTGTTGACTTGACATTGAGGAGCTGCTAGATGATCCTGATGCCAAAGAAGTTGTTGATAGTGACGAAGAGGAAGATGAGGAAATCATCGATGGAACAGAGCCCCCCACAGTGCCACTACCACCCTGATGGTAATGATGATGATGATGATGACCGTGTTGCATTGAATAGTTGGAGTAGGCACCAATTGAGTAAGTATTGAAACCAATTTTCATCTTATTACAAATTCCCACGGTCAATGGTGTTTGAAATGCCAATGATTCGAAATGAGGCAACTCTGAATCGAATTGAATTGCATCGATATGTGCAGACTCTAACGTTGGCCAAGAGAATTTCGATAACACATTGATTGCATAGAATGCAACGGATAAATGTGCATCCATAATCGATTGACAAATCGATTGAAAGAAATCCTTATTCTCAGGGGTGATTACATTACCAATGGGTGATGGTGTTGATGCCAAATGGCCACATAACTTTATGAAATTTCTTCTTGCGAAAGGATCAACCAAGTAAACCGCCTCCTTTCCTTTGTTTGCCTTGAGTAGTGGTATAAATCTTTTGGTGGTAGCTGCTACTGTCGATGGATTCTCCAATGCATAATTAAATGTCAATGAAACGGCATGTCTTGCTCCAACTGGATCCACACATTTAATACCCTCTACAATTGGCATAAATAATGATGGATTGTTCTTATATCTATTTCTACATGCTACAAAACATGAATATTGTAATAATGATCTCTCTCTACCTAAATCTGTTGTTGCTCTTGTAAAAAATCCTTTCTTTTTTTGTGTTTTATCTGGATCTTCTCCAACTTTTCTTAAAATACCTGAAATAACTTCTAAAATATTTGCTAAAAAAAATAAATAAAAAAAAATAAAAATTAGTATTGTTTCTTTTTTTTTTTTTTTTTTTTTTTTTTTTTTTTTATTTATAGGGGAACACAACATTAATGTGTAATCTTACCATCAATTAAGACATCATTTGGTGCAACAGATGCTGTAGTTTTTAATGATACAACTTTTCTAGAAATATCTTTATGTTGCATTTCTTTATTAAAAATTGTTGTTATATTTTTAATTTCCTATCATAAACATAATATAATTTTAAAATTATTAATATACATTTTTTTCTTTTTCTTTTTTTTCTTCTTTTTTTTTTTATATTTACAGCAGAATTATTAATTAAATGTTTAAATTGTGAAATTTCACCCAAAAAATAATATGCCAAACGTAATATTTTCTTATCATCAGAGATATCTATGATTCTAAGTATAGTTTCTAATAAATCTTTTTCAACTTTATAATAAGTTAAATGTTGAAGTGAAGAATATATTTTTGAAGAGTTTTTCTTCTCTGCTGATTCTTTCAATTGTTGTTTAACCTGTTCATAGTTTGTATTAATTCTTGATTGTAAATAATGACTTTGACATTTAGTTTCTGCACCATTAAATATATCTTGTAATGGAAGCGGACTACCAGCACTCAATGAATTATAATTACTACTATTAATACTACCACTCTCTGATGGCTCTGACATTTTTATATTATACTATATGTTTGTTTGTTTGTTTGTCTGTTTTTTTAATTAATTATTTTCTTTAATTCTTTAAAATTTAGTTTATATCCAATAAGTAATATAAAGCGATGGGGGAGTTATATATAAAATATAAACTTAGGGGGATGATTATAATATATTAAAAAAATACAAAAAAAAAGATCGTAATATGTGTAATTATACAATTTATAAATAAATAGAAAAAAA
>JH722840.1:28771-40965 GCA_000277465.1 Dictyostelium intermedium | reverse complement strand
TATTACTTTTTTTTTTTTTTTTTTTTATATATGATATGACATATAATTTTAGGTGAACACGGTTTCCACGTTCATGCTTTCGGTGATACTACCAATGGTTGTATTAGTGCAGGTCCACATTTTAACCCATTCGGTAAAAACCATGGTGCCCCAACTGATGAAGATCGTCATGTTGGTGATTTAGGTAACATCGTTTCCAATGGTGCTGACTCAAACACCAAAGGTTCCCTCACTGATAAAATTATCTCCCTCTTTGGTGAAAACACCATCGTTGGTAGAACCATGGTTGTCCATGCTGATCAAGATGATTTAGGTAAAGGTGGTAAACCAGATTCCTTAACCACTGGTGCTGCTGGTGCTCGTCTTGGTATGTATTTGAAAAAAAAAAAANNAGGATAGATTTTTATTAATATTCTTGTATATTCATTTTACAAAATTTAGGTTGTGGTGTCATTGGTGTCTCTCAATAAATTTCAAACCAAAAATAAAAGCTCTGTTAAATAATATATACCAAAAGTAGCATCTCTTCTTATTTTTATTATTTTATTTTTTATTTTTTTATTTATTTTTCAACCCCTCCCCTCTAGGCTTTTTTATTTCTTTTTTACCTCTTCTCTTCATTTCCTCTTCTCAAGGTATGAATGTTTTGACAAAAATAAAAAAAGAAAAAGAAAAAAAAATGAGAATTGAAAAAGAAATGAGAAATCTTTCAAATAAAGAATTACCAAACAAAAGGAATCTAGAAAGTTTTTTGTTTTTTATTTTTTGTTTTTTTTATATTTTCAGGTGGGTTTTTAATTAGAAATGCGTATCGATTTTTTTTTTTAAAAAAAAATATATTTCAAATCTCAAAATTTAGTAATACATTTTTGTTTTATTTGTTTCAAAATAAAAAAATAAAATAAAAAAAGTAAAAAAAATATAGAAAAAAAACACAGGAAAAAAAAAGTTTAAAATGGCATAAAAAAAAAAAACAGTTTTAATCACTTACAATCCAATCAAAATGTTTAAACTTAATATATTTATTTCATTAATAGTATTAATAGTATCAATTACTATAACTATAAAACCAGTAAAATCATCAATAGTTTTTAGATCATATGTTGAGGATCACAATAATGAAAGATATAGTTCAATTATTAAGCATATAGAAGCCAAAGGTCACACCATTGAAAATCTTTATCCACATTCATCTTTGGAGCCATCTAATGATATTCATTTTGCTACAATAGGAGGTGAAAAATTATTATCAAATTTACCATTAATAAAAGATCATATTGTTAATAGAGTTCCAATAGTATTCTTGTATGTATCAATAAACAAATAATTAATAGTTATTTTATGATTCTAATCCATTAAAACTTTATATATAATAATAATAAATAAAAAAAAAAACAAAAAAATTATAGAAATGTTAACAAAGAGAATAAAAAAGAATTTTGTGAAATGGTAAAAAATGTTTGCACTATTAATGCTGATCATCACATGTTAGCATATATTCCAAAGAATAAAAATGGTTTGGAATATCATAGAGTATTTAATTGGATTAATGAAACAAATAATAATTCAAATAATAATTCTCAAAGTGATAGTGGTAGTGTTGATTATGAAACAACCAATTTTAATAGTTCATTTGATTTTAGTGAACATGATAACATTAAACCAATTCATAATGACTTTGACAGTCAATATAAATCAATTACAAATTTGTTACTTTCAAATTTAATGGTTGGTCAACAACAACAGCAACAAGATGACTACGATGATAATGATAAATATTTAGATGGTTTTAATGATGAATCCCCATCACAATCATTAATACCACCAACAAATGTTTCCATACCATTTAAATATTTTGAGAATACATTTGCAAACTCATTCGTTGCTCATATTGACCCAAGTTTAGTCTCAAAAGTTTCAAAACAATCATTTAGTTATTCAATCACAAATCATGTCTATCTCTATAAGGATGTTCCAAATGATTGTATCTATTCAATAATCTATCAAAATAGTTATATTCTACCAGATGATCATATGGGTGTAAATGATCCATCAAAAGCAATTGGAAGTTTCATTACATCATTTGGTACTTCTAATAAACCAACAATTATTGGAAAATCATCTTCTCAATTCCCATCCGGTGGTGGTGGTGGTGGTGATTTATTTAATCTTGAATCAACTTCACCACATACTGTTGATCAAAGTCATACAATTACCAACGAGGTTACCACTGATATGTCAATTGGTGTTAGTTTCGATATAACTCCTGAAGGTCCAGGTGGTGGTGCTTCTTTCAGTGAAAATTGGTCAACCACTTCAAGTGAAACTCATACCATCTCTGACTATGGTGTAAATGAAATGTCAAACCCAGTAACAATGGAAAGTGCTTGGATGTATCATCAACAATTCCCATTCGATGTCTATACTTGGGGTGTTTATAATTTCGGTGAATGGTATAAACAAGCATACACTTCAAATGGTCATGTTTCACAACCACCACCTCTATCAACTAGTACCTTAGAAACTTCAACCTCTTGGAAATGGAAATTTGATAACTCTTTGATTGATCAATCTAACAATCAATTGATTATAAACATTGACCTCACTTTGGATTTATCTTATTGTCTTGTTGCATGCCCTGGCTTTTATGATAAACACCATAAATTATTTTATAGTCATTCCACTATCTCAAATACTCAATCATTCGATTTTAATGCATTTTAATTATCTTTAAATAAATCATGTATAAAAAGGGAATAGGTAATAATAATAAAATAAAAAAAAAAAAAAAAAACCAAAATTTTTCTAAAGAATGTTTACCTATTTTTTTTCTTTTTAATTTTAACAAAAGGAAATTTGATAACTCTTTGATTGATCAATCTAACAATCAATTGATTATAAACATTGACCTCACTTTGGATTTATCTTATTGTCTTGTTGCATGCCCTGGCTTTTATGATAAACACCATAAATTATTTTATAGTCATTCCACTATCTCAAATACTCAATCATTCGATTTTAATGCATTTTAATTATCTTTAAATAAATCATGTATAAAAAGGGAAATAGGTAATAATAATAATAATAAAAAAAAAAAAAAAAAAAAAACCAATTTTTCAAAGATGTTTACCATTTTTTTTCTTTAATTTACAAAGAAAAAAAATCAAAATGAATCATTTTTTATAACCCAAATAGATTTTTTTTTAATCAATTAAATTTAATTTTTTAAAGATAATGAACGATTTGGCTTTTTTATTATGAAATCTTGTTTTAAAAAAATGTTTTTATTATAATACTTGTCTAATTTCCCATTTTTCAACCCAAAAAAATAAAAAAAACAAAAAAAAAATTTAAAAAAAATCTTTCAAAACAAAATTCCAAAAGGAAAAATGGGTGGCAAACACCAGTTATTCTCAATAAAAATAAAGAAAAAAAAGTTAAAAAAATTGTATTTTAAGAATTTTTTTTTCTTTTATTATAATCAATATAATTAATAATAATAAAATGAAAAATAATAAACTATTAGTATCATTTTTAATTTTTACACTTTTTTTAATTGGGTGTAAATCAATTTCAATTAAATTTGAAAAAGAGATACACACTAATAACGATTTACCAATTGTTTTTAAATCATACTCTAAAGACCATTTAAATCAAGGAAATGTTTATAATGAAAAATATCTTTCTATTATTCAACATATTGAAGAGAATGGACATATAGTTAAATTATTTGATGAAAAGATTCAAGAATCTGATGAATCAAATTATGTTTTAATTGGAAGTAATAAATTATTAAAAAATTTATCTTTATTAAAAAAACATATAGAAAAAAGAGTTCCAATAATTTTTTGTATGTAAAAAAAAAATTTACCAAAAAAGATCATTTTTGAATCTATTTTTATTAATTTTTTTATAAAAAATAATTTAAATAGAAATGTAAATGAAAAAGATAAAAAAGAATTTTGTAATTTAGTAAAGAATGTTTGTATATTGAAAGGTGGGCATAATATTTTAGGATATATTCCAAAGAGTTTAAACTCATTCAAATACCACAGTGTTTTCAATTGGATGAATGATAATAAAATGGAAGAAACCAAAGTAGTGTCTGTTGGATATGATGTTGAATCTAAATCAGTTTTTTCAAGTAACCAAACAGTTGAAACGATAGTTGGTGATTTTGATAATGGATATAAATCAATGACAAATTCATTATTATTACAACTTTCAAATGGAGTAGGTGGTCCAACACCATCATTAGTGCCACCAAACAATGATACCTTACCATTTGCCTACTTTGAAAACACATATCCAGTATCATTCCAATCTGCAGTTTATCCAGCAGTTGCATCAAAAGTTTCAGAACAAACCTTTAGTCTCTCAATTACAAATCATATCTATCTATACAAAGATGTACCAAATGGTTTAATCTATGCTGTTATATATCAAGATGGTTACATGCTTCCAGGTGATCAATTGGGTATTAATAATCCAAAAGTTGCAATTGGTAGTTTTACAACATCATTTGGTATTTCAAATTCATTATCATTTGCCAATGGTCAAAGTCCAAGTGGGGATTTATTTAATCTTGAAGCAAGCTCACCACAAACCGTTGATCAAACCCACACTGTCACCAATGAGGTTTCAACCGATATGTCAATTGGTGTTAGTTTCGATGTTAATCCAGATGGTGGAGGTGGTGGTGCTTCATTTGAAGAGACTTGGTCAAGTTCATCTAGTGAGACTAACACCATCACCGATTATGGTGTTAATGAAATGTCAAATCCAGTAACAATGGAAAGTGCATGGATGTATCACCAACAATTCCCATTCGATGTCTATACTTGGGGTTATCAAAACTTTGGTGATTGGTATCAATCTGCCTATGATGGAAATTGTGATGTTTCCACACCACCACCATTATCAACTAGTACCTTACAAACTTCAACCTCTTGGAAATGGAAATTCGATGATTCATTAATTGAAAATGGTAGTTTACAAGTTGATTTAGCAACATCTTTCACTCTTAGTTATTCAATGATTGGTTGTCCAGGATTTTATACAAGTCATCATAAATTATTCTATTGTGAAACTGGTGGAAATGCTAATCAATCTTATGATTTTAATGGTTTTTAAAAAATAATAAAAATAAAAATTTATTGAAAAAAAATTATTACTTTAAAATTAGGTAACCTAATTTTAAAGTAATGACCATTTGAAAACTATTTTTTTTTTTAATAAATTAAATTATTTTTTATTTTTTTATTTTTTTTTATTTTTTGTAAGATGGTTTTCATTTAAAAAAATTTTAAAAAATAAAAAATTTTAAAAAAATAATATTAATCACCTGTTTTTTTTTGGAAACAGATAAAATAAAAATGTATTTAATTATAAATTTTTCAGCTATTAAATAAAAAATGAAATTTACTATTAAAATTTTAATAAATATATTAATAATAATTTTAGTTTTAAATATGTCCAAAAGTGAATTAACAAATGTTATACCAATTTCAATTAAAATTGGATTTGCAAATAATAATACACAAGAGATAAAAGGTAATGCAAAATCAATTGAAGATGGTGAAAATGAAAAAGTTATAATTTTTGAAACAAATTCCATTCCAAAGAATGTATTTAAAAAACATTTAACGGCATGGTCACTTTCAATTTGTTACTATGAAGATGAAAATGATCCATCAAAAACAACCAAAAAAGATGATTTTAATCAGGTTTTAATTTATTTAATTGATGATAAAGAGAATAAAAAAGACCATTTTAATTTAACAATTTTTAAAAAAGATCCAATTCCATCAGAATCTAAATTACAACCAAATGGTATTAATAATGAATATACTCAAAAATCAATACCACAACAATAAATAATAATTTTTTTTTTTTTTTTTACATATTAAAAATAAATTAATCTAAAATTTATTATTTATATATATATATATTTTTCTTTTTTTTTCTTCATTTCTCTTTTTTTTCTTTTTTTTTGTGTAAATGTACATTTTTTTCTTTTTTTTTTATAATTAAATAACTTTTTGTTTACGAGCAGCACCAAGTTCACAAGAATTTACTTTTGCAGCGAAACGAAGACTACTTGTTGATTCTTGTAAATCTTTTAATTCAGGAGAGATGTTTACAAACATTAAAGTTTTTGAATTACCACCGATTGAATTTTGTAAGAGAAAAGTGAGTTTACTATTACGATAGGGAATATGTTGTTCTTTGTTTGCCAATGCCGATATGACATCGCCAAGTGATGATAAACTTTTATTGATTGCTTGAGTTTCTTTAAGTTGTTTACCTTCGACACCTGATCTAGAAACACGTTCTGAGCCAGCCAAATCAATGAGATTTAAAAGACCTTGAGTACGTTCGGACGATTGTTGATTATAACCTGTCAATTTCAATTGGAAAACGGTATGGGAACGTGATGATCTTTCGTTACAGAGTGTTTTAGCAACGGATCTAGTTTTGTTTGCCAAAGCGAGTAATTCATAGACTTGTGAAGGATTTGTAACTGGTACCACGGTCATATTGGTTACGGTGGTTACATTATTCTCTGGATTGTGTTTAATTTCATATTTTAACTCATTGTTGTTATTTTTGGAGGTATTTAAGAGATCATTGATGGTTTCATTGTAAATCTCTAAAAAGAAGCATTCAATTTGATAGGACCAACCTTTTTCAGACAACTCTTGAATGGAGGAGAAAATCTTTTCAACGGTTCTTGGTATCATACCACGTTGTGATGGTACTTTAAGATCACCCAAAATACTATGGGTTTTGCCGGAACCAGTTTGACCATAGGTAAAGATACAAGTGTTGTAGCCATCCAATGAAGATTGAACCAACTGAGAGATATCCTCAAATACCATCTCTTGAGTGGAGCTAGGACCAAATACACGATCAAATGTAAAAGAGGACTTCTTTATCGATGCCTCACCATTGAATGATCCTATGGTTGGTGATTTCACTTCAACCAAATTATCGGTACCAGGTGGTAAATGGAAAACATTACCATTTAAACCATCGGATGAAGAGAAATCGGGTCTAATCCTACAGAAAACTCTAATGTTACCTTTAAGCTCTTGTATTGTATTATGTAATTTTCTTCGAAGTTTTTCATCGACTCTACTCTTCTCCAAAAGATCTCTATTCTCTTTTCTCAATGATTCGATTTCAATGTCCCTTTCACCTACCAATTGATTTAAACGTATGATTTCATCATCAAGATCCTTTGTAACATTTGACATATTATTGAATTTTTCATCAACCTCAATGGCTTTCAATGATGATGATCTAATCTCGTGTTGTAAATCCAATATGATTTGATTGGATTGTTGTAAATCTCTCTCCATATTATCCTTTACAACTGATAATTGACTAACTTTATAATGTGCTTCCATTAGCTCTCTCTCTTTGTCTTTTAATGATTGTAAAACACTCTTTAACTCTAATTTAATCTTTTCAACCTCTTTATTCTTTTCTTCAAAATCTAATCTAGTTTTAATATCTTGAATTGAAAGTGATACTAATTTTTTAAAAAAAAATAATTAAATAATTATTAATAATAAAATAAATGTAATTATTATTTATATATTATTTTAAGAAGAAAAAAAAAAAAAAACTTACATCTTGGTGGTTTTAATTGTTCACTTATATTATCAAATTGAGTTTGTAAATTACCTCTAACCGTTTGGGTAAATTGATCTATTTTATTCATTCTTTCATGAAGTGCATGTTGTTGTTGTAAATCAAAACTACTATTACTATTCATACTAATATTATTGTCATTCATTATTGATGATGATGATGATGATGATGATGATGATGATGATGTTGTTGTTGTTGTTGTAGGTGATGAATACATTGTTGAAAAGAAATTTGACTTTTCAAATTTAATAGATGAACTTAATAAACTATTTGGTGATGTTTTTATCGTTGTTGTATTTTGTGATGGTGATAATATATTATTATTGTTGTTGTTGTTGTTTTTGTTGTTGTTGTTGTTATTATTATTTGAATTGTTTGAATTGTTATTATTGCTATTTTTATTACTATTGTTGTTATTATTATTATTATTGTTATTATTGTTCATATTTGTATTGTTATTATTATTATTATTTAACTTTGATATTGGAACTATGGGTTTTTTAAAATTTGAAGTTAATGATTTATGAGTATCGTCTAATTTCTTTTTAACGGTCGGTCTAATATTAGTTGATGGATTATTCCTTTTTTGCATTAATAATGCCCTACTATGATGAGAAGAATTTAATTGTGATATTTGCATACTAACATTATTAATGCTGTTTTTAAGTATATTATTACTATTGTTACCGTTACTGTTATTACAATTTTCTATATCTTCTAATTTTATATCTGTATTTGTTAAGAGTGGTTGTTGTTGAATGAATTTTGAATCTGTGGGTGGTGGATATGATATTCTATCGTTCGATTGTGATGATGTAGTTGGTTTTCTTAATAAACTTGGTCTACTATTGATTGTATTGGTTATTATATTTAATGGTTGTTGTGATTGCTGTGATTGTTGTAATTGAGATGAATATAGTTGTCTTTTTTCCATTCTACTTTTATATTTTTTGAAATAACGTGATTTAAAAATTTTTTTGAAAAAAAAAAATTGAAATGTATACAGAAATAATTTTTTATTTTATTTCTATATATTTCAATATGCTATGTTTATGAAAAAAAAAAAACCAAAGGGAAAAAAAATTTAAAAAGAAAAAATCTTAATATTATACAAGAGAGTTTATTTACAAATGTTAATGTAAATTAAAAAAATAAAAAAATAAAAAAATAAAAAAATAAAAAAATAAAAAAAACAAAACATGGAATTAGTCGTTGGTGTTCTTTTTTTTTTTTGAAAGTTTTGGGGGGAAAAAAAACTTTTTATTTTAAATTTTTAGTATTATTTTTTTGTTTTATTATTTATTATTCTTATATGGAGATATTTTATATTTATATATATATATATGTTATTTTATTTCTTATTTAAAATTTTTTTTCTTTTTTTTTCTTTTTTTTTTATTTTTTTTATGGAGACATTTCAATTAAACATTTAACAAAATCTTTTTCATATTGAGAATTTAATAATAGATCAGTTGTTAAAACGGTTGATCTTAAGAGACCAGGACTAAAGACCATAGCTACATTATCGAGATCCATTTTAGAGTATTGAGCATAATGAGGTTGAGAGACATTCTTTAAGAAAGGTATTAAGAAATTGAGAACCTCTTTATTTTGGTCGGGGATCATTGAAACGATACGAGAGACCTCTTCTTTTGAACGACTTTTAATGGCGTCATTATAGAGATCGGAGGGGATGATTGGATGAACCAACTCCCTAAGCCAAAGTTTTAATAGACCAGCCAAAACATGTGGATCTTGAGTGTCCAAAGAGAAGTCATGATCATTGATTTGTTTCTTTAGTCTGTTAACTTCAGTGCCACTACCAGTGATACGGAAAATACCCTCGGTGTAAGGACCATTTAAATTGATGATACCTTCGGTTAAAAGTTTAAGAATCAAAGGATAGGGTAGAGAAGATGGTGATAATGATTGTGGATCTCTTTGATTCTCCATAATTTGTGATAAAGTATTGTTAAAGATATTTTGATTTACAACTGCATTCTCTGAGGATTTCTTTGACGATGATGACGACTTTGATTTCTTTTCTTCCTCTTCCTTTTGTTTCTTTTTATCTTTTTTCTCTTGTTCCTCTTTTTTCTTTTTATCTTTTTTCTCTTGTTCCTCTTTACCTTTTTTCTCTTTTTTCTCTTTCTTTTCGGTTTCCTCTTTCTCCTTTTTGATACGTTCACGTTCTCTACGTTCACGTTCTTCTTGTTCACGTTTCTCTTTTAATTCTGCTGATTTCGATGCTGAACCTAAAACCTTATCATCAAAGAATGGTGTTGCCACTGGTGGTGATAAACCATGTTGTAAACGATTCACCAACATAGTATTCAAATCCTGTGATAACCTTTTATTTACAACTGAATTATCTATGCTATTACGTTTTAGTGGTGATATCGATACAATTGGTGGTGGTGGTGGTGTTGTATTTTGTTGACTGGGTATATATGGAACAAAATTATTATTACTACTATTACTATTTGAATTTATATTTATATTTGGTGGTGGTGGTGGTGGTGGTAATGTTATATTGTTTGTATTATTGTTGTTTGGTGTTTGTGGTTTTATAAATTGACCCATTTGCTTTGGATCTAATGATGCGGATCTTGTTGGTACTGGTGGTGGTGGTTTAAAATATCCCATCGAATTTTGTGATAGTAAATTTGGCGATCCATTTGATGATGCACTATTAACAAATGATGCACTATTATTACTACTACTATTATTATTATTATTATTATTATTATTAAAAAATGATGGGGGTGGCGGTATACCTCCACTAAGATTTAAACCATTTATATTATTGTTATTATTGTTTCCATTTCCATCACTACTACGCAATATTCTTGGAGGTGGTGGCATACCACCACTAAGATTTAATGAAGATGAAGATGGTGAAGTTGTTGTTGAAGTTGTTATTGTTGGTGGTGGTGGTAAAATTGTTGTTGTTGTAGTTGGTGGTGGTGGTGGTAAATGTACAATTGGTGGTGGTGGTGGAGCAGTGTTTCCATTTAAAGGTGGTGATGATACAATACGTTTTGGTAAAATTGGTGATGATGATGGTGAGAGTTTCTTTATAAATGATGGTGGTGGTGGCATTGTTACTTGTTGTTGTTGTTGTGGTGGTGGTGGTGGTGGTGGTGGTGATGTCGTTGAGGGTGGTGGATGTGTTGGTGGACCACCATTATTAATTGGTGGTGTTGGTACTTTTCTTGCAACATTTGGTGATGATGATGGTGATTGTTTAATTGTTGATGGTGATGGTGATGATGGTGTTGTTCCTCCTACCTCTCTTGGTGAGGTGTTTGATGCTAATTGTTGTGGTGTTGGTTGTGGTGGTGGTCTAACTGGTTTTAACTGTACACTATGTGATGTTGGTAATTGAAATCCTTGTGGTGATTGAACTGGTGGGGGAGGTAATTTACTCATTTTTTTATATTATTATTATTTTTACTATTACTATTACTACTACTATTACTATTACTATATCAAATTTTAATGATTACTACAATGAATATTGTTATAAATTTGTATATAAATATATAAATAATAAAGAATTTTAATATTAATATTATGTTGAACAATTATTTATATGTTTTTAATTTTTTAAAAAAAAAAAAAAAATAAAAAATAAATATAAAAATATTAATAGGAAAGAAAAAAGAAAAAAAATGAAATAATAAAAATGTTTGCAACTAAATAAAAACTTTAACAGTGTCGATAGACAGAAATATATATATATATATATATACCTGGGTGAAATGTCTTTAGAGAATTGTGTTTATGATTGTTGTATGACTATTATTGCTATTTTCTATTTTTAGAATTAAATACTAACAATCTATAAAAAAACTTTTTTTTATTTTTATTTTTATTTTATTTTTATCTTTGTATTATTTTTTATTTTTATTTTTATTTTATTTTTGTACTATTTTTTTATTATTTTTTTTTTTTGATTTTTACTCCTCAAATTGTAATAATAATTATGTATATTGTTTGCTATCAATTATATTAATTTTATTTTATTTTTAATTTTTTTTTTTTTTAAAGACAATGGCATAAAAGAAATTATATACTTTTTAGAATGATATAAAAAAAAAAATGAAAATGTGGGGGGGTGTATTTAATGTTGTTTGTGAGTTTTTTTTGTTTTTTTTTATTTTTTTTATTTTTTTATTTTTTTTTATTACTTTTTTTTTTTTGTTTTGTTTAATATTATTGATATTGGTATTTTTCTTTCTTTTTTATCATACACATAAATGTTTTTTAAGCTTAAAAAAAAAAATAATAATAATAATAAAAAAAAAAAAATAAAAAATAAAAAATAAAAATCGTTAGGCTGAATCTCACATCAATCGGCAAATCTACTTTTTTTNTTTTTTTTTTTTTTTTAAAAAGTTTTATTTTTTTAATTTTTGTTTTTTTTGAATTTTCTGATCAATGAAAGAAAACTTCTTTTTAGTGGATAATAAAAAAATAATAAGTGCAGATTTTATATTTACTCTGGTTGATATAAATAATAAAGAAGAAAA
>JH722838.1:26670-40332 GCA_000277465.1 Dictyostelium intermedium | reverse complement strand
TTTAATTAATTTTATATTTATTTTTTTAAGGTTTTTTCTTATCTTTTTTTTCATTTGATTAGTTTTGTATTAGTATTTATAATTTAAAAAAAACAAAAAAAACACATAAAGTAATTTTTTTTTCGCAGTGCACTTTTTTTGTTTTTTTTTTTTTTTCGTAATCTAAAATTTTTTTTTATACCGTTGTAAAAAATAATCACGAAAAAAATACACACCCGTAATACAATTATTTAAAAAAAATATCTTTTTTTTTCAATTTTTTTCAAAAACAATTAATTGCAAGAAAATAAAGCAAAAATAAAAAATGAAATCACCAAAAATGGGGTCAATGATTCTATTAATTGGAATATTAATAGCAATTTTTAGTTTTGCTCATTCAGATGAAGATTTTGAGCGTTTTTCAATCGATCCAGAAGTACAAATAGGTTATACATCAGACCAATCAGGTTTTCCAGCATCACCAGATTTTCCCCTTGCTTCTATTGACAAACAATTTATTTATGCTTTTGGTGTAGATGTAAATTACTTTCAATTGAATTTAAGCCAAATGAGTATTTATTCAGAGAATGGAAACACAAACCAAGCAACATGGAATCAATATTCGTCAACTCCAGTCACTCCAATTTCAACTGCTACTACTGAAAATCGTATATATACAATGTCAATTGGCTCACTCAACAGAGTTGTAAAAGGTGATATTACCACAATGGAAACCACTGACTTTGCAAATGATGACAAATACACCCAACTTATTACTAATCTCAATGCTGGTGTATCAAAAGATAACTATGTTTACTTTTTGGCTTCTAAAAGCTCCACCAGTGAATCTGTTTTAATCCGTATTGATGACTCTGTCACTGGCACATTTGATACCAGCAGTTATGAAGAAATTACACTCGATGCAAGAATTAATTCTCCATCTTCAATGTAGGTTTTTTTTTTTCTTTATTTTTTATTTTTTCCTTAATTTTTTTCTTACTTTTTTTATCTCTTTTTTTCTTTTTTTTTTTTTAAACATTTTAGTATTGCAGATAATTTAAGTGGTATTGCTTTTATTGGTGATAAAGATGGTGATATTTTAATGTTTGATATGGTTAATAAACAAGAAATCTTCGTATATTCAAATACTACATTGACAAATTTAAGAAGTTCAGGTGTAGTTGATCCAGATAGAAAACTTTTATATATTTGTGGCCAAGCAGGTGAAAATTCATATATTTCTCAAGTTGATGTTTTCCATTTCAACACTACTGCAATGACATTACTAAGTTCATTTACAATTGATGGTTCATTATGCGCAGCAGCAGCAATCGATTTAGAAGGAGGTCAACTCTTTTTCTCTACCACAACCAACTCTGGTTCTCAACTTTTTGGTACAGATGTTAGTGGTGGTTCGATTGGTAGTCTTTCTAGTGATATTGTCTTTACACAATCACTTGCAATAACTGTTGATACAACCGCCAAAACTATATCACTTTTTTACCCTAAAGGTGTATACTATGGTAACTATAAATCAATTTGCCCATCAGATTGTTCTGGTCATGGTAAATGTAATTATGGTACTTGTGAATGTGATTTCAATTTCCAAGGTGAAGGTTGTGAAGAAGGTAAATATTATTTATTCTTATTATCATTATAATTTTTTTTTTTTAAATAAATTTCTTAAAATTAACATTTTTTTTATTTACTACTATTTTTTTAAAAAAGAACTTTGTTATACATTAAATAATTGTACTGCTCCAGCAAATGGTAATTGTCAAAATGGTTTCTGTTATTGTACATCAGAATGGGAAGGTGATGAATGTCAAACTCGTAGATGTAAAGATAGTTGTAATGGTTATGGTACATGTAATACCACCAATTATACATGTATTTGCGATGATGCCCACATGGGAGAAACCTGTGATAAATTGGTTCCACCACCACCATGTACCTATTATACCGACAGTGAATCATGTCTTTCAAGAACCACTTGTGGTTGGTGTGAAATTGATGGACTTTGTAAAGAGGGTGATAGATATGGACCATTTGAAGGTTTCTGTCGTACTTGGTTCTTTGATACCAATGTTGAAACTGGTGTAATTGCATTGGCTATAATTTTCATTGCATTTGTTGGTCTTCTCTACATTATTGATATTGGTACCACCGTTCCAATTGATATTAAACGTGCAAAAGATTATGCAGAGGAAAACAAATCTGGTCAATTCCCAAAGGCAACTCATGAAGAGGCTTCAATCTTATGGTGGAGAGATCAACGTTCACATAAAGCATGGACTTTTATGGATCAATTCCAATTGGTTTCACTCGTTAGTCATATTGGTGTTGTTTTCCCATCACGTTTCATCAGTTTCACAGAATATCTTGACTGGTCTAATTTAGGTATTCCACTCCCACCATCAATCAACCCACCACAAATTTGGAGTGTTCCAAGCGATTGGACATCTAGTGCTCGTACTATTTTATCCATGGCTCAATATGAAAATAGTTTAGGTACAAGTGATCTCTACCTCCTTCCAAATATTCTCTTTTGGTTTGGTCTTTTATTGGGTGTTTTCTTGGTTCCATTACTTTTAGTTCTTACAGTCATTTCATTTATGGAAAGTTTAATTCATTGGAAAGAGGTTATCACCAATCGTCTCATTCATGTACTTGTTCGTATTTTAACCTTTGGTTATATTGGTGTATTGATTGCAGCCTCTTTTGCAATGGTCACCCCATTACATGACTATAGAATTATCATTCCAGGTGCCATTATCTTTGTCCTCTATGGTATTGGTTTGCCAATTGCTATTTGGTTCCTTCTTGCAGTTCCAGAAGCTCGTCTCCATAATCCAACATTTAAACAAAGATTTGGTTGTCTCTACGTTCACTACAAACCAAAGACCGATCATCGTTTCGTTGTATTCATGTTTATTAAGAGATTCATTATGGCCGTTATCATTGGTATTTTATCATTCAAACCAATGACTAACTACCCATTAACCGGTACCGATTTAGCTGTTCCAATCGTTCAAGTCGTTGTCATTGATCTTGCACTCATTGGTTATGCCGTTTTATTATTCATTCGTAAACCATATTTCGATCATTATCAATTATGGCTTGAATATCTCTTAACTGCTATCAATATCGTTACTGTTTCACTCTCACTCACTCACATTAAATCACCAAGCGCTGCTGGTGAATTAATTGCATGTCTTATTCAAGCTTTAGCACTTGTAGCTTGTATTGCCGCTTATGTTGTCGCATGGCTCCAAATGAGATCTGCTTTCATTAAAAAGATTAAGAAATATCTCTGCTGTTGTTGTAAATCTTCAAAATCTTCAGGTGATATCGATTTATCTAAAAAATAAAAAAACTTTATAATCGAAAACCTTTAAGTTTTTTTTAAAAGAAAAAAAAAAATAAAAATAAAAAAAATAAAAAAAGTAATAATACAGTAAATAAAGAAATACAATATATTTATTAAAAATAAGAAAAAATAGAAATTAATTTCTATTTATAGTTTATTTAGAAATTATAAACATATTATTTTTTTTCACTTTTTTATTTTATTTTATTTTTTTGTTTTATTATTTTTATTTATTTATTATTTTATTTTATTTTATTTTTTTTAGAGTTTTACATCGAGTACAGTAGTTTTTGTTTCAGTCCACATAGAAAGACAATATTCAGAAGCGTCTCTACCTTTACCAGAAGATTTGAAACCACCCCATGGGATAGATGGGTCAATGATATTAAAACTATTTACCCAAACTAAACCTGAATGAACTTGATCGGAAACAATGATTGATTTGTTAATATCTTTGGTAAATACAGCACCAACCAAACCAAATTCTGAATCATTTGCACGATCAATGACTTCTTGAACGGTTTCAAATTTTAAGATGGACATTACAGGTCCAAAAATTTCCTCTCTTGCAATTGTCATAACATCGGTAACATTTGAAAAAACTGTTGGTTCAATATAGTAACCTTTGCTACCAAATCTCTTACCACCGCATACTAATGTTGCACCTTCTCTCTTACCAGTTTCAATGTATCTTAGAACTGATTCAAATTGAATTTTATTAACTTGAGGTCCTTGATGAGTATCTTTACTTAATGGATCACCTAACACTCTTGATTCAACTTGTTTCTTAATCTTTTCTACAAATTGATCATAAATTCCTGATTGAACATAAATTCTAGATGCTGCAGAGCAACATTGACCTGCATTCCAAAATAATCCATGGAAACTTTTTTTTGGAAAAAACCAAAAAAAAAAAAGTTAATTTTAAAATTGTGAGATTAAATTATTATTGTTATTTTTTTTAAATATACTTTACGAATGAATAACAGCTAAATCTAAATTTTCGACATCATTAAAGATAATGATTGGACTTTTACCACCTAATTCGAGTGAACAATGTTTTAAGTTACTATTTGTGGCAGAGTTTTGAACCATTTTACCGACTTTTGTTGAACCAGTGAAACCTATTTTATTAATTTTCATATGAGAACTCATTGCATCACCAACGACAGAACCAAGACCACAAACTACATTAACTACACCAGGTGGGAAACCAACTTCTTTAATTAACTCTGCTAAATAAAAAGTTGATAATGGTGTATATTCTGATGGTTTAATGATAACGGTATTACCAGCGGCTAATGCTGGTGCAAGTTTAAACATTAATAGTTGAAGTGGGAAATTCCAAGGTAAAATTAATGCACAAACACCTAATGGTACTTGTTTAGTGTATGCCAATACTTGTCTTGTTGGAGTGGAAGTATCGGATGAACTTGAGATTGGAATTGTACGACCAGTGATTTTATCAGCCCAACCTGCAAAATAACGTAAAAATGTAATGGATTGTTTTAAATCGTAAACGAATGATTCACCAATTGGTTTACCAACATTGATTGATTCAATGGTTGCCATTTGTTCCCTTTTCTCTTCTAATTTATCTGCTAATTTATTTAATAGTATTCCTCTATCCAATGGTGCCATAGTCGACCATTTACCTCTCATCGCCGTTCTAGCTGCTTCCACGGCTTTATCAACATCTTTTCTACCACCTAATCCAATTATACCTAAACATTCTTCATTGGTTGGATTAATTAAACTAAAATTTTCATTACCATCAATACTATCAACCCATTCATTGTTTATAAATATCTTTGTTGGTATTGTAATCGATTTTTTATTATCATCATAATTTAATTTCTTTTTTTTTTTTTTTTTTCATATTAATAATGAATAAGTTTTAAATAGTTAATTCATTATTTACATTATATATTATTGCTATAAGATAATAGAATTTACATACTATCATTGTATTTTTTTTATTAACTTATAGTGTTAATGAAACACAGAGAATTCAAAAAAAACATCTTGAAATTTTAAAAATTTTTATTAGAAAAAAAAAAAATTTTTAAAAAAAAAAAAAAAAAATCTTTTTTGTTTAATTATTTATTTTTCCAAATTCAACCACATGTGGTTTTCTAGTTGAGCGACAACAAAGGAAAAGAAAGAAATAAAGAAAAAACTTTTCAATTTAAAATTTAATCAAAGTTGAACAAGAAAAAAAGGTGAATCCAACCTACTGGATTTCAGCCATACCTTTTGATACAGATATTCTTTGTTTTTTAGATCTATTTTTGGATTTTTATTTTTACTTAGACTTTTTTTTTATTTTTTTTTATTTTTTATTATTTTTTTTTGGTAAAAATATCAGAATTTTGGTGTAAAATTTTTTTTTTTGTAGTTTTTTTTTTTATTTTGTTTTTTTTTTTTTTGTTTAGTTGTTAAATAAAAAATAAAAATGGTAAATTCTGTTATTTTTAAAAAAGATTTAACAATTGATTTTATTGAATCAATTGTTAAAGATCAACTTGAACTACCAATCCAAGTTTCAGAGAAAATCAAATTAATTGAATTTAAAATTGATGAAAAATTGTTAGAGGGTGGTTTAATGGGTGAAATATCAAGGGTTTATTTAAAATGGGATAATAAAAATGATAATAGTACATTGTTTTCATTACCAAACTCTATTGTAATTAAATCAATAAAAAATGATAGTGAATCATGTATAGTATCATCACTTGAAAGAAAAACCTATAGAGAAGTTGATTTTTACCAAAAACAAATGAATAAAAACAACAACAGAAACAACAACAACAACAACAATAACAACAACAACAATGATAATGATTATGTAGATGGAGCAAGTAAATTTATGAAATATGATTTTTTACCAATAATTTATTATGCAAGTAAAGACAATGAAACTGGTGAATATTCGATTATTATGCAAGATTTATCAGGATACATTTCAGCGTGTAAAGTAATGGGTAATCAATGTTGGGGAAAAGTTGATGGATTAGATATTGAGTTATATGATCAATTTGAAATAGTGAAGAAATGTTTTTTAGAGACTTCAAAAATTCATATTGATAATTGGAGAGATAGTAAAAAACTTTTATCCAATCAATCGAATTCATGGTTAAAAGATTTTGATATTTATCAAGGTAATAATTGTGGTAAAGAAGATTGGATTAAAAAAAATTATCAAATTTTGAAATCAACTTGGGAAGAAAAAACATTACCAATTGTAAAGAAAATACAAGAAAAACATAATCACCAACAACAACAACAACAACAACATGGAAGTGAATCACCATTAATTAATGTTGAACAAGTTTTAAAGGTAGTTGAAATTTATTTCAATCATTATTTAAAATGGGATCAATTTAAAACAAGAATTGATAAAAATAATGAAAAAACTCCATTCTCTTTAATTCATGGAGATTTTCATGCTGGTAATGTCATGGTACCTCATATCAAAAACAAACAAGACAAAAGTGATAAACTATATCTTTTAGATTTTAGTGAAATTGGCTTTGGTTGCCCATTTTCTGATATGGCTCAGTTTATAATTAGTAATTGTGAAATTGGATTTAGAAGAGAGAATGAAGAGAAATTATTTAAAATCTATTGGGATAGTTTGATAGAATCTGGTAAAGTTGATTTAAATAGTTTCCCATTCGATTATTGCTTTAAAATCTATAAAAGGGGTGGTATCGATAGATGGATTATGATAAACATTTTAATGAGTCCTCATATTCCTGAATTTGCTTTCATTCACTTTTTTAATCAACTTTCATCCTTTATAATGGATCACTATTCAAACGATTTATTTGAATAAATAAAATATATTTTATTATTTTTTTTTAATTGTTGTTTTTAAAAATTAATTTACACTTTTTTATTTCTTTTACTTTTCTTTTTACTTTTCTTTTTTACTTTTCTTTTTTAATTGTATTTGGTACAATCCTAATTGTTAATGAAACTCTTACACCTCTATCAAATTCTTTATTTATATCATTTTCATCTAAATTTTTATTAATTACATTTTCAGTAATTAAATCAGAGTATGATTCTTTAATACCATGAAAATAGTTTTTATATGCATCTTCTGTAAAAATTAAAAGTGATCTTGGTCTTAAAAATATCTTTTGAAATGGTTCTTCTTTTAAATTTTTATAAAAATCCATTAAACCTTTGTTATAATAATTAAATTAATGTGGAAAATAATAAAAAATGAGGGAATTTAAAATCTTTTTTTTTTTTTAAAAAAAAAAAAAAATATAAAAAACTTACATGTTGAATTTAAACTTAAAATACAAACCATTGGAAAAAAGAGTGGTCCATCTTTATGAGGCATTATACCTTCATTTACATTGTACTCATTTAAAAGTACATGATTTGGTTTACCAGTTGTTGTTGGAAATATTGAAGAGTCATGAATCTTCTCACAAATTACATTTAACCATTGAGGTATCTCCTCTTCTATCATACCAGATGATATTGGATTGCCACCCCAATTTTGTAATCTTCTTTTTTTTAATTGTGTCCATTTATTTTCATTTTCTTTGCTATATACATTCGATAGAATAGTTTCCTCTTCTTCTTTACTTATAAAATCTTTAATATAAAAAATAGAATCAATTGATCCAAATTTATATTGTTTTAATTTTAATAATAGATTTTCATAAAGTTTTGAGTCAAATTCAACATTTTTAATATTAGTTTTATTATTATTGATTTGCTTGTCATTTTCATCAACGAAACCACCATCACTTTGATTGATTTGTTTTATCTCTTTCTCTTTTAGTTGTTTTTCTAATAATAGCCTCTTTTTTTCTTCAAGCATTAATTTTTTAAAATCTATCATTGTGATTAATATATATAATACCCAAAGAGGGGTAAAACAATGAAAATAAAAAAAAAAAAAAATTAAAAAAAAGTAGAAAAAAAAAATAGAAAAAAAAAAAGTAAAAGTCGAATTATTTTTTATTTAAAAACATAAAATAAAAGTATTTATTATTATTATTAAAGATGAAATAAAAAAAATATTTAAATCAAATAAACTATTGGTATTATTTTCATTTATAGGGGATATTTCATTTTCTATTGGTTTTGAAGTAACTTCGATGGCTTGAATAACAATTGGTTCAAGATCTTTTTTATCATCTTCGTCCTCATCAGCATAGGCAACTTTATGAGGTGATGAAAATATTCTTGGTGGTTTTGGAATATCATTTAAAGCCTGCAATAATTCATTTGAATCATCAAAATTACCCTTATACCCATATTGTTCCATTAAAATTGTTACAAGTTTTTTTTCTGGTTCTGCTGGTATCACAATTTCACTGGAACATGCAATTTTAAAAAATTCACAGGAAATGATATCCAAATAATTATTGGTGCACTTAAATTGAAATTTTGCCTCAATCCTTGAGCAATTATTATCTAGATATTGAATTCCGAAATACATTTCATCTTCTAGTTTTTCAATTTTAAAAGAGGATGTGTCACTACTTTCAAAACATTCCAATTCATTAATTATAAAACTTTCTTCGAAATTTGGTAATAATATATTAAATTGTTTTTCCAGTGATGCCATAATTGGAAATAATTCCCCACCATTTTCATTATCTAATGATGATACTTTATATAAATAAAGAGACAAAAAAACTATAAATAATATATTATTTAATTTCATTTTTTTTTTTTTTTACTATTTTGAAAAAGATAAAAATAATAATAAAACAAAATATAATGAGTAATGTAATCTACCACTATTATTATTATTATTTTTTTTTATTTTATTTAATTTATTATTATTTATTTTTTTTTTTTTTTTTTTTTTTTTTTTTTTTGTAAAATAAAATTTGGGGGTATTTATTTATTTGTTTTTTTTTATTTTTTATTTATTTTTATTTTTTTAATTTACAACAAAGTAATATTATTTTAATTTAAAATAACAAATGAGATTAAAAGTAATGTAAAAACCAATGAAATATTTGAAAATAAAAATGATGAAGAGCTTCCAAGAGCAGGTGTTTCAGTTGGTTCTTGACTTGATTCACTGAAAGATGGAGGAGTAGCTGTTGGAGTTGGATTTACATATGATACGGTTGGAATTGGAGGTAATGTATCACCAGATGGTGTTTCGGTAAAGATTGGTGTTTCAGTGAAATATGAAGAATTTTCATTGAGTGTATTATTTAATTCTTGAATGGTTTCATTAATTTGTTGAACATATTCAGATGCAGTACCTGAAATATCTTGTAATGAAAAACTTTCTTCAGAGTAACTTGGACCTTGTGATGAATATTGTGGTGGTAAATAAATATCATCTGGATGATTTCTTGGCCCATTTCTAATAGTGTTGTTATTACTATTATTTTTATTTTTATTATTATTATTGTTATTTCTGTTATTTCTACTATTATTATTATTATTATTATTATTATTATTATTATTATTATTATTATTATTATTGTTATTAGTACCTTTTACATTATTATTGTTATTATTATTGGGTTGTTTTCTTCTTCTATTACTATTATTGTTGTTGGTATGTCTTGGAGTTGGTTTTGATTTTAATCCACTATTTTCATGTTCTTGTTGATCATCCAAATAATTATTATCTTTAATTTTATATTTTGAATTTGTATGATTGTTGAATTTCTCTTGCTTTAAATTTGAAATTACGTCATCATCCATAATAGTAAATTTATAATTTTTTCCATTTTGGTTTTTTTGGTTTGATTTTTCATTTTTCTCCACCAATTCAATATACTTGCTATGATATTTCTCTTGAGTAAGATTAAATTTTAATTGATTTGATTGAAAACAAGCCACTTTAAAAAAACTATTATTTAATGATTCACCTTCTTTTCCATCACAAGTGAAAAATAATTTATTGCTTGGAATTTCACATTTAAAGTCAGAATAATGTGTACCAACAAAGCCATCATCCAATTGTGTTAACTTAAATGATCCACTTAAACATTCTTTAATATTAATTTTTGAACATTGATTGATTCTTAATTGTTGTAATTGTTTTTGATTTTTTCCACAACTATTAAATTCTAAATTAAATCTATCAAAATTAATTGATCTTGAAGCATTACCACTTCCAATTAAAATAAATAATAATAATAATGATTTTAAAATTCTCATTATTTTTTTTTCCAAATATTAACGCTATTTATTAATTATTTAATTTTATTATTATTTATAAATTTTAAAAAAAAATATATTAAATAAATGTTTTATGTAAAAAAAAAAAAACTATACAAAAAATTAAAAATATCCAAGTTTTATAGTTTTCTTTTTACCACTACTTTTTTTTTTTTTTTTTTTTTTTTTTTTTTATAAATATTTTTTTTATTTTTTATTTTTTAAGTATATCTTGATATATGGAAGTGGTGTGGGGGTAATGTATGACATAATTATTTTATTACTAAAATCCCTTAAAAAATAATAAAATTAAATTAAATGTTTTGATTGAGTATTGTGGTGGGGGTGTTTATGTATAGGAATTTGTATATATCTTTATATGTAAAAATAAAATAAAAATAAAGGATATTTATATTATTTGATTTGATATTCGGTTTTTTTTTTTTATTACTATACTTTTTTATTTTTTTATTGCAATGGTTTTTTTCTCTCTTTTTTTTTTTAATGGTTAAGCCTCTTTAATTTCACAAGTTGTACTATTATTATTACTACAAATACTAACAGAATCATGAATATTCATTTTATCTATTGAGTGATTAATTTTATCTATACTATTACTATTATTACTACTATTATTATTGTTATTATTATTATTATTATTATTATTATTATTATTATTATTATTATTATTATTATTATTATTATTATTATTATTATTATTATTATTATTACTATTATTATTATTATTAAAAACATTTTCATTGTCATTATTAGTATTACTACAACTATTTTTTATATTAGTATTATTATCATCATTATTATTATTATTATTATTATTATTATTATTATTATTATTATTATTACTATTACTATTATTATCATTATTTATATTACTAGTATTATTTTCATTATTATTACTGCTACTATTATTATTAATATCAGGAGAAGTTATTTGTTGTTTTAATTTTTCAGATTCAGCTAATCTACTGTATCTTAAAAGTGACAAGAAAAATACAACTGGTTCAGGTACTTCACCTTCGACAATCCATTCACCAACACCATGTTTTAGTGTTAGGAAATGTCTTGTCCATTTCCAACATTGTTGAATATCCTCAGTGATATATTCTCTCTCGATTTCTTCCCAATAGTATTCTTTTGTTTTTTGAGTTGTTTTATCTAGACAGAAATCACCAACTCTCCACTCGAATATGAAACCATTAAATCTACCCCAACCAAATGAATGTGAACCATTTTGTGGTACCAATTGTTGACCATCCCATAAATATGTCATATTACTTGCACCACCTTTATTCCAAGATGACTCTGAACATTCTAAAATACCATCACTACTATACATCCATTCTTCATCAAATGAAGATTTAATAAATCCACCTTTATAATTTTCTTTATATATACTATGTAATAATACTTTCTATAAAAATTAAAATAAAAAATAAAAATAAAAAAATAAAAAAATAAAAAAATAAAAAAATAAAAAAAAGATAATTAATAAATTATTATATAATATAGACTGGTATTATAAAATATATAATATAGAGAGGAAAAGAAAATGTATTGGTGTTTGGTATATAAAAACAACTGTATGTTTGCAACATCTTTAAATCAAATTATCAATTATTTTGATAATTTTGAAAAACACTTGTTGCATATTTAATTTAGGAGGTTTGTATCGGTATGTTTATATATCTTTAATAAGCGAACCTTCTATACCTCCAGAAAATAGTGTGTAATGTCTATTGAATGATTATTATTTAAAAAAATAAAAAAATAAAATAAAAAATATAAAAAAAGAAAAAAAAATTACCTTTAAGAATTGATTAATACAAGAATTAAAACATCTTGTTTTTAAACCATCTATTGCTAAAATCCATTTTGCCATTGAAACTTTATCATCTGTACTAAATATAGTTTTGAATCCATCTTTTGTTGAAACAATAAATGAATGTGGATTATTTGGTTGTTCTTCAGTTGTGATTGTTTCAATATCTTTTAATTGAATTTCATATAATACTGTATCAATTTCCTTTAAAAAAAAAAAAAAATTGTTGAAAAAAAATTAAAATTTAATTAGAACAAATTCACACACACACACTTTCAAAATTTGAGAGAAAAGAAAAAAATACATACTAATTCAGATTGATAAGATTTCAAATTTTGACCATTTAAAACTAACCAAACTTTTTTCCAACCCTTATTTTTACCATTTGATCTATTGATTAAACCTTTTTTATAATCTTTTTGTGTATTCGCTCTGATCTTTAAGGATTGTTGAGATTCTTCGACCATATTTTGAATATCATGCATTCCCAACTCCATTGATAATCTGTATGCAACTTTGTATGAATCGGCATCTGCACCATGTTCCAATAATAATTTAATTACACCTTTATAACCAGCACGAATTGCAAATGATAAACAAGTTTCACCATTCTTTGATCTCTTGTTGATATCTGCTTTGTGTGATAATAAAAATGAAATACTCTCTTCACAGTTCTTTAAACAAGCATGGTGTAATGGTGTTTCTGAATTGTGTCCTAATGCATTCACTAAATTTGGTTCATTTTTAACAATCATCGTTAATATCTTTGGTGATATAATTGGATCCCATCTTCTAACTAAATAATGAAATGGTGTTGTACCATCTGATCCTTCAATTGATGCTAATCCAATCTCTTTCATTATTAATGCTTCACATACTTTAAAATGTCCTGCACTATAAATAAATAAATAATAATAATAATAATAGAAATAAAAATAATAGAAAATATTAATAAAATTATAAAAAATAAAGTTTTTTTTTTTTTTTTTTTTTTTACCTTGCTGAGCAATGTAATGGTGTCCAACCATTTTTATCTCTTGGATCAAGTTTTGCACCTTTTTTAATTAATAAATTAACTATATCAATGTAACCTTCAAAACATGCAACGTGTAATGGTGTTTGTTCCATAGAATCTTTTAAAAATAAAATTTCTTTTGTATTTTCTTTTAAAAGTCTACTAACTTCTTCCTTATTACCTTCTTTAACAAATTGAAAAATTGATGTCATTCTATAAGTGTATTTTACTTGTAGTTATATTAAATAAATTTTTTTATAAATAAAAATCTTTTTTTCACTTTTGAGAAAAAAA
>JH722835.1:15137-29861 GCA_000277465.1 Dictyostelium intermedium | reverse complement strand
AGTTAACATTTAAAGACATTAAAAATTTCAAACCATTCAAAACCAATGAAAAGATGAGTTAACATTTAAAATTTTAATGTCTTTAAATGTTAACTCATCTTTTCATTAGTTTTGAATGGTTTGAAGATAAACTAAAAAACTTGAAGATAAACTTTATAAAAAAAAAAAAGAAATAAAAAGAAAAAAAATCTTTGATTTCTTCAAATTAATTATATATTACATCCATTATCAAAAGAATCTTTATTTATTTTTTTAAATTAAACACTAATTATTTTTTCATTATTATTTTTTACTGTTTTGGGAAATTTCTTTTCAAATGATAATATTTTTACTAAATAATTTAAATAAAAAAAAATAAAAAAAATAGTTGAGTGATTTTATTTTTTATTTTTTTTTTTTTCTTTTATCCCATTCATTATCTTTGGTATGTCGCTGAATCTTTCCACTTTTCCATCTATGAATTAAAGAGTTTTTTAAAAAAATTTGGTTATTTCTGTATTGTAATGGTCTCTATAATGGTATAGATATATTGATGCCATCTATGCTTCAGCCAAAATGAATTTAAAATCTTCAAAGTAGTTTCTTGTTAATTTATAAAATTGTAAAAGAGTTAATCAATTATCCTTTTCATTTTTTTTTCTTTTTAAAAATTCCTTCACATATCTCACAGAGTGAAATGTTGTTAAATTCCAATTGATAAGTTCTGAAAAATTCTCCACACAAAAATTAAAAATATTGACATTTTTAAAAATATTTCTTGTCTTTCATTGATAAAAATAATATAAAATTGTCAACAATTTTTAATTTTAAAATAAATAATAAAAAAAAATTAAACATAAATCTCTTTTATATAAAAGTTGAGTTTTTATTTTAATTAATCTTTTTTTATTTTTATTTTTATTTTTTTTCTATTTATTTTTATTTTTTTATTTTTATTTAGTTTTTGATTAGAATTTATTTAATGCGATTATTGGAGTGTTAAATTATTTGAAAGGGTTTTTTTTTTTTTATTTATTTTTTTTTTAACTTTTCTTTATTTGAAATAATTTATAATTTTATTCATTCTATTAATTATTGTTAAGAGGTATCTTTACTAAACTGAAAAAATATTAAAATAAAAATAAAAAAAATCACATACAAAAAAAAAAAAATTTATTTTTCAATTTATTTAAAATTAATGGCACCATTATTAATAAAACTTAATTCACTAAGATTAGTGAATTTCACCATCCTGAGCAAAAATGATTTCTTTCAAATATTAATATTGGGTTATAACCTTAAAAGTTTTGGTTTGGTTAATGCCCCAATATTTTACTTTTAAACGGAAAAAAAGAAAAAGAAAAAAATAAAAATAAAAAAAAAAAATAAAAAAAATATATATTTTCATTTTTGAAAAGAAACCGATTAATTTGTTTTTTATTTTAATTAAACACTCAATTATTTACTTGAAAAAAATTTTCACTTTACCAAACTGTCATTTTTTATTTGAAAAAATTGAAAAAATTGAAAAAATTGAAAAAATTGAAAAAAAAAGAAATTTTGTAGGGCTTCCAACTGAATAGCGTCAAATCTTATTGGGATCAGATGATCAGTTTTAAAAGAAAAATGGGTACCCAATTTTTTTTTACAATTTTTTTTTAATTTTTTGAATTATAAAAAAAAATCTTTTATTTTACTTTTTTTTTTTTTCATTATTGTACACTAAATTTTAGTTTTATATATAATTTTTGTATATATAAATTTTTTTTTTTTTCTATTTATTTGTATATTTTTTTTTGTAAATTAAAAAAACCCCCATAAAAAAAACAAAATGTCAGAAGAATCAGCCCCAGTTTCAGGTAATGATAAACAACTCTTAAATAAAGCTTGGGAAATTACCCAAAAAAAGTAAAATATTTTTTTTTAAAAAAAAAAAAAAAGAGAAAAATTAAATTCTAATAAAATTTATTTTTATTATTTTATTATTTATTATTATTTTTTTTTTTAAATTTTTTTTTTTTTAAAATTAATTTAGACCTTTACAGCATGGTGTAATTCACATTTACGTAAGGTTGGAACCTCAATTGAACAAATTGATACAGATTTTACTGATGGTATTAAATTAGCTCAATTATTAGAAGTTATTTCAAATGATCCAGTATTTAAAGTAAATAAGACACCAAAATTAAGAATTCACAATATTCAAAATGTTGGTCTCTGTTTAAAGCACATTGAATCACATAATGTTAAATTGGTTGGTATTGGTGCTGAAGAGTTGGTCGATAAAAACTTAAAGATGACATTAGGTATGATTTGGACCATCATTCTTCGTTTCGCCATTCAAGATATTTCAATTGAAGAATTGAGTGCCAAAGAAGCTCTCTTACTTTGGTGTCAAAGAAAGACTGAAGGTTATGATCGTGTTAAAGTTGGTAATTTCCATACATCATTCCAAGATGGTCTTGCATTCTGTGCTCTCATCCATAAACATAGACCAGATTTAATTGACTATGATTCATTAAACAAAGATGACAAAGCTGGTAACTTACAATTAGCTTTTGATATCGCTGAAAAAGAATTGGATATTCCAAAGATGTTGGATGTTTCTGATATGCTCGATGTCGTTCGTCCAGATGAAAGATCCGTTATGACCTACGTTGCCCAATACTACCATCACTTCTCTGCCTCAAGAAAAGCTGAAACCGCCGGTAAACAAGTTAGCAAAGTTTTGGATACCTTTATGTTATTAGAACAAACTAAATCCGATTACATCAAGAGAGCCACTGAACTCGTTCAATGGATTAACTCAAAGAACACTCAATTGGAATCACGTGAATTTGGTGACTCAATTGAATCGGTTCAAGGTTTCATGGCCGCCCTCAAAGAGTACAAAAACTCTGAAAAACCACCAAGAGGTCAAGAAGTTTTGGAATTGGAAGCAATCTACAATTCATTACAAACTAAATTACGTTTAATTAAACGTGAACCATTTGTTGCTCCACAAGGTCTTTCACCAGCTGAAATCGATCAATCATGGTCAGCTTTGGAGAAATCCGAACAAGAACACGCTGAAGCCTTAAGATCCGAATTGAAACGTCAAAAGAAAATCGCCATCTTATTACAAAAATATAACCGTATCCTCAAGAAACTCGAAAACTGGTCTGCCTCCAAAGCAACCTATCTCAGCTCCACTGAATTGGGTGAAACTATCACTGCTGTTCAAGCTAAATTAAAGAATCTTGAAGCTTTCGATGGTGAATACCAATCATTGGAATCTCAATCAACCACTGATCTCAACTCTATCCTCGCTCAATTAACTGAACTCAACTACAATGGTGTTCCAGCTTTAACTGAACGTAAAGATTCATTCTTTGCTCAACAATGGACTGGTATTAAACAATCAGCCGATACCTACAAGAGCTCACTTTTAGCTGAACTCGAAAGACTTCAAAAGATTGAGGACTCATTGGTCGAATTCGCCAAGAGAGCCGCTCAATTAAATGTTTGGATTGAATCCGCTGATGATCATGTCTTTGATCCAATTAGTGTTGATAGCGTTGAAGCCGTCAATGAAGTCCAAGAGAAATTCGATGCTTTCCTCCAAGATCAATCACAACAATTCGCAGAATTAGAAGCACTCGCTCAATTAACTCAACAACTCCGTGATTTGGGTCGTTCAGAAAATGATTACTCTGTCATTTCATACGATGAATTATCCGCCAAATGGAATAATTTATTAGCTGGTATTGAAGAACGTAAAGCTCAACTCGCCTCTGAACTCACCACTCAAACTAACAATGACGCTCTTTGTCAATCATTCGCTGAAAAAGCCAACGTTATCTCTGAATATGTTCGTGTCACATTAGAATCACTCACTCAAAGCACTTCATCCGATCCACAAGATCAATTGAATACCATTCGTTCAATCATTGCCTCACACCAAGAAAAGAAACCAGAACTCGAAGAATTGGTTGCTATCTCTACTCAATTGGAAGAAGCTCAAGTCACCGATAACAAACACACTCAACACACCTTAGAATCAATCAAATTAAAATGGGAAAAACTCAACACCCTCGCCAAAAAGAACGAACAAGTCGTCGAAGGTGAAATCCTTGCCAAACAACTCACTGGTGTTACCGCTGAAGAACTCGCTGAATTCAAAGCTTGTTACTCTCATTTCGATAAGGATAACGATAACAAATTAAACCGTCTCGAATTCTCCTCTTGCTTAAAATCATTGGGTGAAGATTTAACTGAAGAACAATTAACCGCTGTCGTCAGCAAGATCGATGTCGATGGCAATGGCTTCATCTCATTCGAAGAATTCATTGAATACATGGTTAAATCACGTAAAGGTTCAGATAACGCCGAATCAACTAAAGCCGCTTTCAAGATTATGGCTGAAGATAAAGATTTCATCACTGAAGCTCAAATTCGTCAATCTATCTCTGATTCCAAACAAGTTGAATACTTACTTGCTAACATGCCAACTGTTCAAGGTGGTTTCGATTACAACTCATTTGCTGATAAATTATATCAATAAATTTTTAAAAAATAATTATATAATAAAAAAAAAAAAAAGAACAATAAATTAAAATTTTTTAAAAAAAAAAAAAATTAGGTTTAAAAAAAATAATTTCAATCTTATTCTTTTATAACACTAATTTGTAACAATTTAAGATAAAAATTTATATACGAGGATTACAGGTATTCTATGTAAAACAGGATTGGGTTTTTTAAATGACTTTGTTCCACTAAAATATCAATTGGATTTATATTATTTCCGTCTGACATTACCATTTTTGATCAAATTGATTGTATTAAATATACATTTAGTATAATTTTTGAAAAGATAAAAAATTTATTATTATAAAATTACATTTTTGTTTTGTTAAAGATAAAAAATACAATAATTTGAAAAGGATATTAAAACGAAGTAATATATTATAATATATTACAATTTAATTTTTTTATTTATTTTATAAATATATTTTTATGATTTATATATGTATGTACATTAGTATGGATGTACAAAAGAGTATTATTACAAATTTATATATTATTCTTAGGGATGATATTCTATTGTGTTTTACAACCTTCACCAACTTTAACGGTGTTAAACTTCATTCCATTATATTTATCATTTTTTTCGTTTTCCTCTGCATCTTCCTGATGTGTTTCATGTATTTGATTCTGTTTAGTTTCGGCTTCAATATTATCTCTAGTTGAAACTGTGGATGTTGAGGGTACAGAAGTTGAATGGGATCTTGGTCTCGATACAATCTCTATGCTTGGCATTGAATTATTTGTATTTTCGACAATTGTATTATATCGTGGTGGTGATTGTGGTAGTGATTGTGAATCTTTACAATCATTTCTTGTTGTTCTATAATCATCGATAAAATCATTGTAATTGTAATCTGGTGATAATTTTATACTTGAAGTCATTGGATTTTCACCAATATATACTCTTTCTTGTGATTCATTATCATCACTATCATTATGGTCATTATGATAAATTTGTTGTTTTTGTTGTTGCTGCTGCTGTTGCTGTTGCTGTTGTTGTTGTTGTTGTTGTGGATTTATTACCATTACATCTCTTGATGATTTTCTTAATGCCAAATTTATATTTGCAATTGTTCTTTCAACTTTATTACGCTGATGAATGAAAATTAAAGAACCCAATAGTAAAACGATACCCAATACACCACAAGCACCAATGAAATAGTATTTCCATTTTGAAGAATCCTCATTGAATGAATAGTTATTTATAGAGTTTGTATTTGAATGTAAGACGAAAGAAGAACCAATTTCAAATGAATTTAAATTACTAACATTTTTAAATGGAATTTTAATTGATATGAATGCTGTATTATTATTTACTATTGGTTTTTGTTGATTCTCTAATAAAGTTGAGGTGGCAACTAAGTTTGTTAACTGATTGGAATTTGAAAATTTATATTTATTTGCCAATGTAAATAATAAATAATTGGTTTCATCCTTTTCTCTAATTAAAATGTAACCATTATCGACGACTTCAGATTCAATGATTTTATTACTATCAATTGATTTAATTTGAAATAAAAGTTCAATCATATCATTTCTATCACCTCCAACTGTTTCGGTTATAAAAGATTGTATTAAATCATTAATTTCCAATGAAACAACTGCCGAATTATTTGAGATTGGTAAATTCGTACCATAATAATCATAAAATAAATCACTTTGATTACCAATATCATAGAAATAATTTGTTTTCATTGAAAATTTTGAAAATATACTATCATCATAAGTACCACTAAATTCAAAACCATTATCATAACTAATTTGATTTATATTTGATAAAGTTTTAATTGGTATTGTTAATGATTGAAATCCTAATGAATTTATAATTCTAATATGTGAAACCGATATAGTATAGCCATTAATTTTATTCAATGCTAATTTAAATGAGTTTAAATCAATTGCTTCAGGTTTTGGTGTTGTAACTTTTTCTAAATTCAATTTAATTGAGCAATCATATGATGTATAACCAATATTACAAATGCAATTCAATGAAGAATCACAAAACCCATTGCCACTACAATCATTACTACCACTTGATTGATAGTTACTATTAAACCAACTTTTTGATGGACATTTTTTCCAAGATGGTAAAAATGGGAATAAGTCATTCAATGGCTCACTTGTTAAATTACCAATTCTAATATATGTTAATGTTGATGATAAATATGAATTTCTAATATAGTTAACATTTAGATCACATGTTAATTTATTATTACTCAATTGTTTAACATTTGGACAATTTTGACTTAATATTATAACTTTAATATTATCACTATCACCACTATTAGAATTCATATCGATATTAAAATGGCTACCTGTAATTGTTACTTTTGAAACACCACTACTAGAATATAAATCAACTTGAGTAATTGTTTCAATAGTTGGTTTTGGTATTCTAAATAAAATTTTTTTAATAGTTTTCTCTTCACTAATCGTATTACTACTATCATTGGTAGTATTAAGAGCAATTAAATAACCTTCTATGTCATTTATTAAACTACTTAATGATTTTGGTATAATTAATTTATAGGTAATAGTTCTACTATTAGAATTGTAAATTTTTTTAAAATTTTCATTTTCAAATTTAAAATTGTTTGTATATAATTTAGATTTCAAATAAAATGAAATTTCAAAATTATCTTGAATCATTTCATTACCAAAACTATAAAAAATTTTAACTTCATCACCGGCATCAATTTCTATAATTTCATTTTGTTGTTGTTGTTGTTGTTGTTGTTGTTGTTGTTGGTTATTAATAATTGGAAAGTAAATACCTTTTGAAATACATGAATATGGTGATTCAATAACATAGGTAAATGAACAAGATGTTTTATTTTCAATGGGCACTGATGAATATAATTTATAAAAACTACTAGCGGATGTTTCTTCAATACAATTAAATTTATATAATGATATTCTATTTAAACATTGATTCATAGTACTATTGAATTGGTAATCTTTGTCATTCAATGATACTGATGTTCTATACTTTAGTGTTAATGGTTCATTTATATCATTAATCTCAAAAGTGCCATAATTATAATTTCCAGTTTGAAAATTCGTAAACTCGTCATTATTGTCATCATTATTGATTTGACATGATTGAGAATTATTAAATGGACATGTTTCAATTTTACCACAAAAATTAAATAAATACTAAATAAAAAATAAATTTATTAACCAAAAAAAAAAAAAAAAAAAATATTAATAATAATAAAAATAAATAAAAATTAATTAGTTATAAAAAAATGTAAAAAGTAAAAATATGGATAAAAAAAAATAAAATAAAAAAATAAATAAAATAAAAAAAAAAAAGGTGGGAGTGTGAATGTAATAATTAATAAAAAAGAGATAGGGAATTTAAAAAGAATAAAAAAAAAAAAAAAAAAAGTAACAAACTTTTATTTTATTGGATGATATTTGATAACCACCATTTGCCACTGATATTTCTGAAAGATTATAAATTGCATTATTAAATGGTGTTTCAAAGACACAATTGTTTGGTATATATGTTGATAAAGATACTCCACTAGATGAAAGTAATAACAAAAATATAAAAACAATCATTGTAATCAAAAAACAACACACATAATTGAAATTACAAACTATGTATTCTTGTTTTTTTTTAAAATTCAAGAAAAAAAAATTTAAAAAAAAAAAAAAAANAAAAAAAAAAAAAAAAAAAATTTTAAAAAAAAACAAGAAAGCCATGTGATCGCGATTACTGAAAAAAAAATAATAAAAAAAATAAAAAAATTGGATTCACGGTGTTCAAATTGTTTGTTTTTTTCTATTCTTTTTTTCTTTTTTCTTGTTTTCTTGGGTTTTTTTTTCCAATAAGAGTTAACTTTAAAAATAAATAACTAGTTATTTATTTGATTAGTTTTTAAGACTTATTAATGATCTTATAGATTAAAATTTTTTTTTTTTTTTTTTTTTTTTTCGTTTTTATTCGATCGAACCACATTTTTATAGTAAAATTAAAAAGGGGTAAAACAACCACCCCTTTTTATTTTTTTTTTTTTCAATTCCCAACACATCATCGTCATTAAATATCTTTAAGATTTTTTTTTTTTTTTTCTAATAATGAAAAAAAATTAAAAAAAAAAAAAGTGAAAAAAAATTTAAAAAATAGACAATAATTATTATTATTTAAATTTATTTATTATTATTTTATTTATTAAAAAAGTAATAAACAAAAAAAAATATAAATATATATTAGAAAAAGAAATAAATTTTTAATTTCACTCCTAATTAAATTTTATTTTTTTATATTTTCCCAAACAGTAAAAAAATTAAATTGTGCAATTTTCATTTTTTTTTATTTTTTATTTTTTTAATTTGGCCTGGTTGGAAATGTCATAAGAGTTTTTAACACAAAAAATAAAATAAAAATATTTTTATTCAAAAAAAAATATCTTCCATCATATCAGAAAGCCGGAAATAATAACTTGCACAATTTTTTTTTTAAAAAAAAAAAAAAAAAATTCAGTTAGCCTGAAAAAAACTGATTTTTTAATTCGTTTTTTTTTGCAATTTTTTCATTTTATTTTTTTTTTTATTTAGGTTGCAAAAAAGAAAAAAGAAAAAAGGAAAAAAAAATAATAAAGATTGTAACAATATTGTATAAATTATTTTTATATTTCTATCTTTTTTTATCTATTCCTTTTTTTTTCAATTAATTTTTTTTTCAAAGAAAATATAAAGAAAAAAAAGAAATCAATCAATCAATCAACCAATTTAAAAAAAAAAAAAAAAATAATATTTAAAATCACAAATTTTTTTTAATTTTTTGCGTATGCATAATTGAAAAAAAAGGTAAAAAAAAATTTTTATTTTTATTTTTTTTTGATTTAAATCGATAAAAATATTTAAAATGGGGGTTGATAAAAGAGAAGAAAAGAAAAGTTTGTTATCAAATGATTCATCGATAACAATCAATGATGATGGAGCAGGAGCAGTAAAATTTGCCAATCCACCAGAGAAAGGCGATGGATGTTCAGCAGGAATTTTACGTGCATTAGGTTTGAAAGAGAAGAAGAAACCAAAGAAAGATATGAACAAAGAGAAGGAGTTTAATGATAAGTTCAGAGAGATTTCAATGTTGGATAAAGAGTCAATGTTAAATAGAACTGGATCACCAATTTCTGGTTTATCAGAGGAGGAGGTTAAGCGTCGTATTGGAGTATACGGAAAGAATGTTATCACCCAAGTGAAGCCAATCTCATGGTATAAATTATTATTTGTTGCCTTCACACATCCATTCAATATTGTATTGACCATTATTGCCACAGTTTCCATTGCCAGTCAAGATTATGCAACCTTTGCAGTAGTAATGTTTATGGTGTTATTATCGGCTGTTTTACGTTTCTACGAGGAGCATAAATCAAGTAAAGCTTTCATTCATTTGAAATCTTTAGTGAAAACCACAGTTACAGTTTTACGTACTGTCAATGGTTTAAGTCAAGAGATGCAAGTCGATATTGAAGATGTTGTACCAGGTGATATTGTACCATTAAAAGCTGGTGATGTTTTCCCAGGTGATGTCCGTATTTTAGAATCAAATAGTTTATTCGTCTCACAATCTTCATTGACTGGTGAATTTTTACCAGTTGAAAAGGGTCCAGATGCTTCCGATGAACAAACTACAATTTTCGATACTCCAAACGTTGGTATCATGTCAACAAATATCGTCTCTGGTAGTGGTATTGGTGTTATTTTCGATACTGGTTCTAGAACTTATATCTCTTCAATCTCTGAAATTCTCACTTCAACTCAGACCACCAATGCTTTTGATGTTGGTGTTAAAAAGGTAGCTTACCTTTTAATGGGTTTTGGTGTTATTTTAGTACCAATTGTTATTGTTATTAATGGTTTAACAACTCATGATTGGGTTGATTCAACTATGTTTGGTTTATCTGTCGCTGTTGGGTAAGTTTTTATTTATTTTATTTTATTTTTTCATTTCATTAAATATTAATATTTAATGTTTTTTTATTATTTTATTTTATTTTATTTTTATTTATTTATTTATGATCAGTTTAACACCAGAAATGTTACCAATGATTTTAAATGCAAATCTTGCAAAAGGTGCAGCAGATATGTCAAAAAAGAAAACAATTGTTAAACAACTTCATTCAATCCAAAATATGGGTGCAATGGATATATTGTGTTCAGATAAAACAGGTACTTTAACAGAGGATAACGTTAGATTAGATTCATACATTGGTGGTGATAAAAAAGAGTTGGATGATGTTTTACGTTATTCATTCTTTAACTCTGCCTTCCAAAAAGGTTTAAAGAATGTATTGGATAATTCTATTATTTCATATTACAACAATAAGTTTGCACCATCATCAACTGACAAAGGTAATGGATCACATGAACAAGAAGCAATTGGTCATGGCGCTGAAGTTAAACCAGATGAAGGATTGGTTGAAGGTTATTCATTGGTCGATGAATTCCCATTCGATTTCACTCGTCGTCGTGTATCAATCATCATTTCACAACCAGAATCAAAGGGTAATCTTTTAGTTTGTAAAGGTGCAGTTGAAGAGGTTTTATCATGTTGTACTCATTTGGCTGTTCGTGACTCTCAACCAATTCCATTTACTGAAGAATTGAGAGAGCAAATGCTTAGCATTACCAATGAATTAAATGTTGATGGTCTTCGTGTACTCTCTGTCGCCACTAAAGTATTTGGCACCGATATCCCTTCCGATTATGTTTATGATGTTAAAGTAGATGAAGGTGGTCTCACTTTCCATGGTTTCCTTGCATTCATTGATCCACCAAAATCAGATTGTGCCGGTGCAATTGAAATGTTAAGAAGTAATAGCGTTGAAATCAAAGTATTGACTGGTGATAATTTGGCAGTTGCTAGAAAGATTTGCAAAGATGTGGGTATCGATACCACTCGTGTAATCTCTGGTATTGAATTAGAGAATGCCTCACCAGAGGAATTTGATGAACTCGTCGAACAATGCACCTTATTTGCCAAGTTAACACCAATTCAAAAGTATAACGTCGTTAAAGCATTGAAGAAACATAAACATACCGTTGGTTTCTTGGGTGATGGTGTTAATGATGCTTTGGCTCTTAGAGAGGCTGATATTGGTATCTCTGTCGATACCGCTACAAACATTGCCAAAGATGCCTCCGATATTATTCTCTTGGAGAAATCACTCACCGTCATCAATACCGCCGTTAGAACTGGTCGTATCACTCATGCCAACACCATTAAATACATTAAGATGGCTGCTTCCTCAAATTTCGGTAATGTTTTCTCTATGTTGATCGCTTCCGCATGGCTTCCATTTATTCCACTTCAACCACTCCAAATGTTAACTCAAAATCTTTTGTACGATTTCTCCCAAATTTCTATCCCATGGGATAATGTCGATGAGGAATACTTAAAGATTCCACATCCATGGAGTGTAAAGAGTTTATTCAAATTTATGGTTTTCTTGGGTCCAATTTCTTCTATTTTTGATGTTGCCATCTTCTCTTACATGTGGTGGTATTTAGGTTGGACAAACAAAGATGATCTCCATGCCGTTCAAAGTTTCCAAACTGGTTGGTACGTCGAAGGTCTTATCACTCAAGTTTTCATCGTTCACATGATTCGTACCATTAAAGTACCATTCATTCAACGTTGGGCCTCTTGGCAATTGGTTGTCAATACTTTATTCATCGCTGCCCTTTGCGTTGCAATTCCATACTCTCCATTGGGTAAATACTTAAATATGGAATGGTTACCATTAATGTATTATCCAGGTCTTGCTTGTACTTTTGTTGGTTATTTCTTACTCACTCAAATCGTTAAAAAGGTTTATTTGGCTGTATTTGGCGAATGGTTATAAACAAAAAAAAAAAAAAAAAAAAATTAGAATGTTTTTTTTTAAAATCAAAAAAAAAATAATTCATCCATGAAATCGAAAATAATTAAGATATCGATATTCGAAAAACTTAAATAAAAATATAAAAAAACAAATAACTTTTTTAAAAAAAAAAAAATCACATCTTCCAATTTTTCATGTTTTTGAATTATCAGATAATTCACAATTTTTTTAAATTTTGTTTATTTTTTAAAGACGAGATCGGTATTAAGAGCAGTTGGATTTTTTTTATTCGCATTAAAATAAGTTTGTAGATATTTTTTTTTTTAAAATTTATGTGTATATTTTTTAAAATTTTTATTTTTTTTTCTTTTTTTTTTTATTTTTTTTAATTTTACATTTTTCAAATATTGAAACAATGAAAACATTATTTCTTTTATTGTTAATCTTATTTTTAACAAAAACTTATTCATACACCCCAGAAGAGAGTAATTTTATTTTATTTTTTTTTTTTAATAATAAAATAAAAAAAAACTAACATTTGTTTAAAAAAAAAAAAAACAAAACATTTATTTTAGATGATTGTTTAGTAAACTTATTAACAAAATTAGAAGGTATGGTTCTTTTTTGTAGTCTTATTACTTTCATAATATATATATATATTTATTTATATATCATTTTAACATTTATAAAATTATATAGTAATATCACAATTTCCACCAACTTTAAATGGAAATACAGAAATAGATTTTTGTTCATTTAGAAATTTCTCTTGCAGGTATGATTCTAGTGGTGTAAGAGATATGTAGGTTTATTTTATCCATTTTTTTTTATAATTATTATTATTATTATTTTTTTTTTTTATTAATGAAATTCAAATAAATAGATTTTTATCACAGAATGAAACATCAACCAATTTAATTAATTTTTCCGATGTTTCTTGTATGGATATAGAAAATGGAGATTTCTTAAGATGGAATATTGCTCCAACTTTTTTTAATTTTTCAAAAAGAATAACATATGTGTAGGTTTTCCATTATTTTTATATACATTTATAAATTTGTATATTAAAATTTTTTTTTTTTTTAAGTTACATGTACAAATTGTAAAATTACTGGGATTCAATCTCAAGTTAATGCAGGTTACTTTACTCTTAATTTAATCGAACCAATTAATGAAAAAATATTATTATCAAACATAGTAAATTGTATATCAGTGGAGATTCATTCTTCGAATGATGACCCAAGAAATTCAGTAGAGATTGAGAATGATATTCCTCCAACTGCAGGTAACCTAGAATTTACAAATTTTGTTTTAGGTGTACAAATTAGAAATATACCAGCATTATCAAATATATACATGTCTATAGTATCATATACTATAGGGGAACCCTTTAATTTCAACTCCTTGAAAAATTTTTCAACATATTCAAATATTAACCAAATCGTTTTAAAACCATCAAACTCAACAGCACAACCATTCCCATTCCCTATAGATATTACAAAAATGAATCAACCAAATTCATCTTATATCCTTCCACATGTATATTTGTAGGTATTATTTTTTTTACTTCTCCAGAAAAAAAGTATATCAAATTCATTAACTATTTTTTTTTTTTTTTTTTTATTCATATAAAAAAGCTCATCAAATTTATTTTATGAAAAACCAATTGATTATCTTGATTTAGAAAATTCAGCATATGGATCAGAATCTATGTAAATATTAATATTAAAAGATAGATATTTTGAAAGCTATCTATTATTTTCCCCCAATACTAACAAATGAGTTTATTTTATAGGTATTTAATAAATGTTGGCCCATATTTTAATATTGATGGAAATTTACCATTTAAATCGTTTCACCCCAATCTCAAATATTTGTAAATATCCTAAGTTTATTCATTCAACCCATTCATTCATTTATTATTAGTTATTAATTAATTTTTAATAATATATAGCTATTTTTCTGATGGTAATTTATCGACTATCCCAACTTTTAATAATGTAAAGGATTCATTTTATTTTGCTTCTTTAAAAAATAATAATATTGAAGGAAATCTTCAATCATGGAATAAAAAATATTTAAGATATCTAGATCTCACAAATAATAATATCACAGGTACAATAGACGATTCTTATTGTTCCACAATCCTAACAGTAACAAATAATTCAATGAGTGGAGATCTTCCAAATTGTTATGCATGTAATTTAAAAATTGAGGAATTTAGAAATGGTTTTATTGGAAATAGTTTTTCAAATATTAATTCATTAAATGAAACATGTAGTATGTAATATTTATACATTATAAAATAATTTATACATTATATTTAAAAAAAAAAATT
>JH722832.1:21782-34248 GCA_000277465.1 Dictyostelium intermedium | reverse complement strand
TTAATTAATTCATTATAAAGGAACAAAAATGGTAGTATCACCAAATCAAGTGTTAGGTGCATTTATTAATATTCTTTGTATTGAGGGATCACTAGAGATTCCAAAAAATGTTCAAATGTTTTTCATTGGAGCATTGGTGATATTACCAGGGGGTAATTTTAAGAGTGAGAGTTCATTTCGATTTTATAATTTACAAAATACAAAGATAGATCCACTTAATTTTTTCCCAGGTATATTGGCATTGGGAGGATCACTTACACTTTCAGGACCAAACACAATTAAATATTCAGCTCAACGTGTGAGTGATTTTGTATTATATTTAGCAGAGTTGGAATCTGCATCATTGGATGGTTTTGATATAACCATTTTTAGTGAATCATTTGTAAGGGGTCAAATATGTAAATTCGTTTCATTGATTGATCATCAATTAACAGTTAACGATTGTAATGGAGTTCCATCCACCGATAGTACAATATACCTATTCCTTAATTCACCCGACAGTAACGATTATACATTTATTGATGTGGACCCAAGTGTAACGAATGGTGCTTCAATCTATATCACAGGCAATACCAATGTACATATTGAGAATTTCGTTTTAAATTCATTGGGTAAGACAACCAATAGTCACTACAACGATACACAATTAATATTTTCACCACTTGATGAAACCAATGTTACCGATATTATCATTGGAACCAATCAACGATATAGAAGTTCAATCTATGTGGAATTTTCATATAATGTTACCATAAAGAATAATGTAGTCAATGAACTTATCGAATCGAGATCACCTTTAGTTTTCTTTGCATCAAGTCCAATATTGGATGGAAATCTAATTTCAAGTAAATCTGGTTCAAGTGTTATTGCTCAATTTGGTACAGAATTTATTCAATCAATTAATAATAGTTATTATTTAGATTTACCAACTGAAATATCATCATCATCATCGTCATCATCATCATCATCATCATCATTATCATCATCGATAATAAATAATATAGATATGGATTATGGTTCAGAGGGTAATGGTATTTACTCACTTTCACCAAAGATATCATCTACTACAGATAAATTTATTGGTCAATTAATTTCAATTAATTTTAATTTCATAGCTAATAGATCATTAATCACTGGATTCAACTATGATTGCTATGCACCATGTAATTCTGGTTCAACGTTAGTGTCAAATCTTATTCAATATTCTCAAGATTTTAATAGTATTATTAAACCAAAATTCAGCTATTCTCAACAAATTTACAATGATCTAGATCATTATCTTTTAAAACTCGATGATCATGGTAATGAACCAAGTTCATACTATTCATTCAATCAATTATCAAGCGCCAGCGAGGCGATAAAAGTAAATTTACCAATTGGTACATTGGGTTTAAGTGATTTAGTAGCAACCAATAAATTTAAAATAGATGGTACACTTCAAAGATTGGATATTTTAAATTCAAATTTTAATTTACAACCAATTACAGCCAATTTCAATCAGAGTGGTGTTTTATTACCAACCACTACATCGGTTTTAAATTCATATGTATTTGTTTTTACAAGTTCAAAACCAACCAGAATTGAACCACAAATCTATGGATCAACAATAACACCCTACTATTATAATAAAGTGGAAACATTGAGTCAATTACAAATTCAATCGATTTTCCCATCTGTACAATATCAAATTAATAAAAATTCGACCATCGATATAACCATTCAATTAACTACTCTACAATCAACCTCAACTCTAGGTAATGTAGTTTGTGTTTTTACATCAACAATAGCTAATAACAGCAATGAAATTTCAATAAATGAAACATCCATTCAAATGAATTCAACCCTTAACAATTGTGTTTTTCCATTATCAATTAATGAGGAAGGTTCTTTAAAATTACGTGTAACAATAAAAAATCAAAGTTCAACTTTAGAAAATGAATATTATTATATTGTTGATTTCCCTGAAATTTCAATTTTTCAAAGTTTTCAATTTTATTCTGGTATAAAATTTATTGATATTCAATCATCATCATCATCATCTCCTTCTTCTTCCTCTTCTTCATCTTCTCATTCTTCTTCCACAACATCGACAACAACAACAGCATCACTTTTAAAACTATTATCTACGACGACGACAACAACAACAACAACAACAACAACAAATACAGTTACAACAAGTGATAATGGGTTTCTAAATGGATGTCAAATTAGTAATAATTGTACATTATCAAATAATGTAAAATATGTTTCATCCTTACCCAATTTAACAAATTCCAATGAATTAAATGAACTATTTCAAAGTGGTATAACTTCAACAATACCATATGATCCTGTAAATATAGAGTTGGTAACTGAAAAAAATCTATCATATCAATATCAATTTTTTTTTACCTATTATCAACCAATCGATCAAAATCCAAGTCCATTATCAATCTTTATTCAAAATGAACCATTATTTATATTGGAGCCTTTTAATGGTACCGCTCCTTATTTTAAAAATTTCACCTTTTTCTATGATAATATTGATCAAAGTTCACTTCAAATTTCTTTCATTTCTAGAGGTGATATTTATTTAACATCAATAGCTACATATTCATTAAATCTTTTAAACTCTGATAGTGGTGGTAGCACTGGTATTGGTGGTAGTAGCAGTGGCAGTAGCAGTAGTAGTAGTAGTAGCATTAATGGTAATAGTAGTAATAACAATGGTAGCATAATAGCAGAAACTAAAGATGATAATAAAAAAGTAGTAATTGCATTAGCAGTTTCAATTCCAACAGTAGCATCATTAGCAACTTTATGTATGGGTATATTTTTTATAAAAATAGAAAGAATAAAAAAGATACCAAAGAAAAGGATATTGAATGTCTTGGTAAAAATGAGAAAAAAGAGGAAGAGATGATTAATAAATTCGAAATGGATACATTTTTAACAAAGGGATCATTATTCCTCGGTAGTCCAAATGGAACGAATATTCAATTCATGAAATTAATTACCCATAAATCGTCAACATTACCACCATCAACTATCTCAATAGATACATCACCATCATCATCGTCTGATAGTAGTTCACTATCAAATAATACCAATAGTAATACAAGTAATAAAGCAACAACATCATCATTACCAAAGAAATCTGCAACTGTCAATGGAGAAATTGATTTTAGTAGAAATAGTACAAATGAAAGTACAAATGAAAGTACTACAACCGACAGTTCAATTAATAACAATAACAATAGTAAAGGAAAATCTAAACAACCACTTCAACTACAACCACTTCAACAACCATTATCATCATTCCCAACAATACCAGGTACAAATCTTACAAATATTCCATTGAATTTAGTTGGTAGAAAATCAAGAAATCCAGAAGATAAATATAGAACCAACAATGATATATTGGTTTGTCTTCAAGAATCCCATTACTTTAAACCGGATGATCCATCGATGCCATTAGAATTTAGCGAGTCAGTTTTAGATTTTGGTAGAGGTTCAAAATGTTTAATCGATGAAACCTACATTTACACCATCTCTATTAAAAATAACTCAACTCTTAATTTCAATGTTTTATTAATTTTACCAGTTGATAATAATACAGGTTTAATTTCAACTGATACTCAATACTTCCAAATCAATGCTGGTGAAACTAGACCCATTAGTTTTTCAATTAGTTTAAATTGTACAACAAAAGTAAGTTTGAATTTAATTTATTTATTTTTTATTAATATAAATAATAATAATAACCAATAATAATAATAATTAATTTTTTTATTTATTTTTATTAAAAAAAAGTATTTTGAAAAAATTGGAGTTTCAATTGAAGAATTAAATTGTCATACATTTATTTGTGTACATATGGAATCAGAATTATCAACAAGATTAGATTTTACAGAATTAGATTTTGATGAAATTTGTGGACAAGGCACATATGGTATGGTTTATAAAGGTAAATGGAGATCACAAGTGGTTGCCATTAAAATGATGAGAGTTGACATTGTAAATTGTGGTGAAGTCTATAGAGAAATGGATATTATGGGTAAAATTCGTCATCAAAATGTTATTTCATTTGTTGGATGTGTAGTATCACCAGAAAATCTTTGTATCGTTACAGAGTATTCACCAATTGGTTCATTGGGTGATCTAATTCATGAAAAGAAAGTTAAACTCTCTGTAAAACAAAAACTTAGAATTGCAATTGATATAGCTCGTGGTTGTCAATTCCTTCACCAATGTGGTATTCTTCATCGTGATTTGAAACCCGATAATGTTTTGGTATTCGATATTAACCACAATGCTCCAGTTTGTGCAAAGATCTCTGATTTTGGTACCTCAAAAGAAACCAATGAGTTTAGTAATAAATTTACTAATAGTGTCGGTACCCCAATCTATATGAGTAATGAGATCTTAGAGAAAAAGATGTACAATAACTCCACCGATGTTTACTCTTTCACAGTGTTATTCTATGAAATGATGATCGAAGAAGTACCATTCTCTGAAATTCATGACAAATGGGAAATACCTGGAAAGGTTATTAGTGGTTGGAGACCAACTAAAGGTTTAAATTCTTTAGATAAAGATATTAAAAATTTAATTAACAAATGTTGGGCCCCTGAGTCAAGACCATCTTTCGATGAAATCGTTTTATCCCTTGTAAAAATTTTTGAAAGATTTAATTAACTTTCAATTTTAATTAAAATATATAATAATAGTGTAAATTTGTAAATAATAATAATAATAATAATAATAATAATAATAATAATAATAATAATAATAATAATAATAATAATAAAAATAAAAATTATTTATAGTTAATTTTAAAATTTTATTTAAAATTCATTTTCTAATTGAAAATTTTCATAAACTTCATTAGGTTTACTATTTTCAACTATAAAATTTGGTAGAATTTCATTATCTTTAATAAAATCACCTTTAATATTTTCAGTTTTATCGATATTTTTTTCCATAAAACTCATTATTTGATTTGCAATTTCATCATCACTAACCATGTCAAAGTTATTTTGATCTTCATCTGATTCCATAAAATCCCCAATTATTTGATTAATTAAATCTTCATCTTCATTATCATCAAAATTGGATAATGGTAATTCCATATCTATTGGTTTTATCTCTTTATTAAATTGGTCATTTTCTTGAAACTTATTTTCATTACCTTCAAACATATCTTCATTTTCTTCTTGTTCTTCATTTAAAAATCGAAGTTCTTCATCATCTTCATCATTATTATTATAAATATTTTCATTTAATGTTTGAGATATATGATTTAATTTATCCAAAAATGGTAAACTATTAATATACTCTTTGTTTAAAATTTTCTTTGGTTGTTGTAATTCAATTGGTGCAATCTCTTTAAACATAATTTCATTTGGAGATTGAATATTTTTATTTGATTTTTCAAAAGCATTGGATTGGGCAACATTTTCAATATGCTCAAAATCAAATTCAACATCTTCATCCTCATCTTCATTATTATTATAATCATTATTATTATTATTATTATTATTATTATTATTATTATTATTATTATTATTATTATTATTATTATTATTATTATTATTATTATTATTATTATTATAATTTATTATTTTATTAGTTTCACTATTTGGAGTTTTTATTGGGCAAGAATATTTTGTTGGCCAAATTACTGAAGCATAACCATATTCCATGGTGTTTATTAAAGAAGGTTCACTTGTATCATCATTTTCATCACAACTGAAAATGACAAACAATTCAAACATTTTAACCATTGAATCATATGCAATATCACCACCTCTAATATTAACCATTAAAGTCTTTGACTCATCAATTCCATTTATTGCATAAAACTCTTGTACACCCAACGAATGGCATTCCCCATTTGAACCATCAAATAAATATGCAAGTGCTGAATTACCACATGGTGTATCAATAGTTGTATTACAAAAATTGAAATAGAGTATATCTCCATAATCTGATATAATCTTATGATATCTTTTTTTTTAACAAAAAAAAAATAATAAAAAAATAAAAAATAAAATAAAATAAATAAAAATTATAAAAAATAAATTTTAGAATCTTTAAAAAAAAAGAAAAGAAAATAGTAAAAAATTAAATAAAATTAAAACTATTAATTACCCATCATTTTTCTTTAAAGGTGTCAAGTCAAAGCCATATCCACCAATTTCAAAATTACAACTATATGAATTACATATTTTGGCAATACTGAATATAAAAAAAAGAAAGAAAATTAATTTCATTTCTTTAAAAAGGAATAAAAACAAATAATTTACTTGTCAATAAAAAAAATAATAAAATAAAAAAAAAAATTTTAAAAAATTAAATGTATAAATAGAAAAAAAAATTAAAAAAATTAAAAAAATTAAAAATAAAAAAATTACAATTAAAAGAATACAAAAAAGAAAAATAAAAATACAAATTTTGATTTTTAATTAAAAAAATTACATAATAAATTCAGCCCAAATAATGTTGCCGAGAAAAACTATTTTTTTTTTTACACATTTACAAAAAATTATTTCTTTATTTTTATTAAAAAATTTTTATTTTGTTTTTTTTTGTGGGTGAATGAAAAAGATTGTGTGACGTGATTTTTTTTTATTGTTTTTTGTTTTTGTTTTTTTTTTTCTTGTTTTTTTTTTTTTATTTTTTTTGTTTTTTATTATTAAATTTAAGGGAACAATTGTAATAATAAATCACTGAGTGAGATAACACCGATTGGTTTCATGGAGTCCAAGTTATCAACGATGAAAAGACGATGAATTGAATTTGTATAGATTTTTGTTAAAACAGTTTCAAAGGTATCACCATCCATACAAAAAACTGGAGTTCTTGGTCTTAGTGTGATTGGATCATTTTTAATGTAACCCAAGAATTCATCGACGGTCCTATATAGTTTCCAAAAGAAACTACCATCGGTAGCGATTGCTTTGAGATCACGAACTGAGAGGGTATCTATTAACTCACCTTTATTATTTAAAACGGCAACGCCATTAATATCCTTTTCCTCTAGTATCTTGAATGCTTCAATTGCTAACATCGAGGATGGAACTGTAACAACATTACCCATTTGAATACCACTCATATTCTTTACAACCAAATCTTTTTTATTACCCAATAGCAACATATTGTCGTAAACATATTTAACCAATTGGCTTTGAGTCAAAATTGATACCAAATGTCTATTGGCCATGTTGTCAAGAATTGGAATTCTATGAACATTTGGATCACGAGCAAAAATTTCAAATGCACTAAACAATGAATAATTTTGTGTAATTGGACTAAATCTATTATCCTTAGTATGTGGATATCCTTTTTTTTGGAATAAAATAATAAAAATTTAAAAAAGTGAAAAAAAAAAAAAATTTTAATATTTTATAATATATTGTTATTATATTTTTTAAAATACTAAAAACTTACTCATTACTTCATTAACAGTAAGAGTTTTGAATTTTTCTTCTTCCTCCGATAATTTCCAGAAATCTTGCTCAATTGACATCTTTTCATTTCCAAAGTGATGGGTAACATATCTTACGATATCTAATAAATCAACAAAACCATACCATCTTTTTTTATCTTTAAAGAAATAAAAATTAAATAAAAATATTAATACATTTATTATTATTTTTTTTTATTTATTTTTTAAAAAATTTTTTTTTTTATACAAACCTGTTTGTTGGAAAACTGGAACAGATAAAAATCCTCTTTCAGTTAAACCTTTGAAAACTTTAGTTAGATTATCACTACGTTCACATGAAAAAATAACTTCATCTCTGGTTTTAATAGACATGGCACGAGAATTTACCAATTTCAATAACAATTGGCTACCATCAAATGGAATGGATGCATTGGATGCTGGATCCATTGTTTTAACATCTGACACCTCTGTCAACTTTTGTTGTTTCTTTGAGTCATTCTCGGTTGCTAAATTTGCTTTTCTTTTTGATTCCATTTTATGTTGATGTTTTGCTTTAATGTTTAAAAAGAAAAAAGGAAAAAGAGAAAAATAAAAACTTTTTTCGAATTTATTAGATTCAGAAAAAAAAAAAAGAAAATTTAAAAAAATAAATTTAAAAATCTATGTGAGATTAATATAAAAAATAAATTTATTTTAAAAATATTTATATAAAAAGAAAAGTTTATAGATTTGCAAAGAAAAGTTGATTCAAAATAAAAAAAATAAAAAAAAGTATGAATAAAAAAATAGAGTGGTCAATTATTATTAAATAAAAAAAAAAATAAAAAAATTAATATTTTACAAATTTGGAAATTGAAAAAAATTTTAATAATTAATATTTTAATTTTGAATTTACAAAAAATAAAATAATTTGGGCGCTAATTGTTCAAAAAAACATATTGTTAATTTATTTTATTTTTTTATTTATTATAATTTATTTTTATTTTTTTTTTTTTAATTTTTTTTTTTTGGCAGAATACAAATGAGTGTGTTTGGATGATATAGCACTACAAAATTGCGCTCATTGTTCAAAAAAACACATAGTGTATATTATTTTATTTTTTTTTATTTTTTAATTTTTTTGTTGTCAATATATTGCAATTTTAAACACGAATTAAATTTAATTAAATAAAATTAAATTATTTTTTTATTTTCAAATTTTTAATTTAATTTTTATTTTATTTTATTTTATTTTTTTTTTTTTTAAATTTTTTTAACACAAACCTCGCATAAACACAAGAATTTTGGTTCTTAAAAGATCCTTCTCAATACAATTGTACTTTTTTTTATTGTACAATAAAAATATTTATTAAAATGGAACAACCAAATGATCCTTTATCTGTAAAAGAAAATGATAACTCAACAACAAATGAAACATCAATAAATATACCACCAAATATCAATAATAATAATACCACCACAACTACAACTACAACAACAACTGCAAATACAAATGTAAATACAAACACAGACGATAGTAAAACTACAACTAACGAAGAAAATGAAGATGATTCATCTTATGAATACATACAGGGACAAAGAATTTGCATAATTATTGATTCTGACGAAAGCACAAATAGAGCGCTCAATAAAGCTTTGGAAATATTTGATAAAGAAAAAGATGAACTTTATCTTTTAGCTGTGTAAGTATTCAAAAATTAAAAGGAAAAAAAAAAAAATAATGAAATATTAAACCCGACAAAATTTTTAAAAAAAATCAGTACAAGTTCACTAGATTATTTAAATGATGAAAAGAACGATGCAAAATTAACTCTATATAAATATGAACATTATTTCGATTCTATTGGTGTAAGTTTTTAAAAAAAAAAATTAAAAAAATAAACATAATCTCTAATGTTTTTTAATTTTATTTAAAGATCGAATATACACCAATCCAAGTTGAATCAATTAGTATAACGTCAAAAATAATATCAGAATTGGAAGAAAATGAAATTGATCTTGCATATATTGGTGCACAAGCATTAACAAATGTTTCAAATCCAGATAATATTATATTTTCAGCATTTAGTTTTATTAAACAGTATGTGTTTGTTTTGTTAGAGAACTTTTTTTTTTTAAAATTAACCATAAACTAATTTTCTTTTTTTAGGGTACTTTTAGGTACAATTGTGTCTGGTTTAAAAAGTGCGTCAGAGAAAAAAGATTGCAAATGGAAACTTGAAATTGTTAATTAAAATATATAAATTATTGAATAAATATAAAAATCAATTTGTAAATAATAATAATAAAATAAACAAAAAAGAAAAATTAAAAAATAATATGTATATTTTTTTTTTGTAATTTTTTATTTTTTTTTTTATTAGGGTTGCTACAATTTAATTAAATTTTCTTTTTATTTTATTTTATTTATTATTTTTTTTAGAAAAGACCACCAATACCAGAAAGTTCTTGTTGCTCTTTAACAAAAGTTTCAAAGTATTGATAGATGATGGTTACGGCTAAAAGGATACCAGTACCAGAACCGATAGCACCCATGAAATCGGCGACGACGGTGAGAGCACCAATACAGAGACCACCAAAAGCGGCAGCAGTTGGAATGTAACGATTGAGTTCCTTGATGACAGAGGTATCACGATGACCTTTCATGGTCATTTGTTGATCTTTGAGTTGTTTGGCAACGTCACGAGCAGAGGAACCACTGACTTCGATCCAAACCTTGGAGAAGAGGGCACAACTTGTCAACATAAAAGTGACGTAAAAGAGGGCATGGAATGGATCGGCCAAAACAGCGCTCATATTATTTGGTGAACTAATGTAATAGGTGAGACCAGATACTGGAATCATTTGTTGTGAATATTCACTGGTTCTCCAAGCACCAAATAAGTTTACCAAAATGTTATCTGGGAAACGACGATACAACAATTGAGAGATGAAATAAAGATTGCTTACGAGTGCACTTTGAAGAATGATTGGAATATTTGAAGTGTAGAATAATTTAATTGGATAAGTACCTTGTTGACCACTGACACGAGTTGATTTAACTGGAAGATCGACACGGAAACCTTGGAAATAAATTACAACCATAAAAATTAAAACGGTAGCCAATAAATTGGTGATGTTTGGTAAGTTTTGTCTATAGAATGCCTCTTTGAGTGCTCTAACCTTATCATTACGTGTCAACAACAAATGGAATAATGCAATGACTGCTCCCTCAAATTCGGTACCTTTACCAACTGATACTGTGGTTGGTGAAAATGTCTTCCATACGATGGTTTCACAAATGTTGGTGGCAATAAATAATGAAATACCTGATCCAATACCATATCCTTTTTGTAAAAGTTCATCCAAAAGCATAACAATAATACCTGCAAAGAATAATTGTAAAACAATTAAAAAGCAGTTACCAAATCCTAAAACTGCTGGATCACCATATGAACCACTCTATTTTAATTTCAATTTTTTAAAAAAATTATTTTTTAATTTTTTTGGATTTTAAATTTCATATTTCAATTTATAAATAATTATCATCAAAATCATCATTATAGTATTAGTATTTATATTATTATTATTATTTTATATTATTATTATTATTATTATTATTTTAATACTAACCCAAATATAAGCTACACCTTGACCTACGCAAATTAACATACCAAATAATTTTTGGGCAGCAGAGAATAAATCTCTATCAGCTTTAACAGATTGATCAATTTCAATTAATTTAGCACCTGCTAATAATTGCATAACCATACCTGATGTAACGATTGGTGAAATACCCAATTCCATTAAAGTACCTCTGTTTGAAGCCATAATAACTTTAGCCCAGTAAAATGGATCTGATGAATCAGTTGATCTAATACCATAAAGTGGGATTTGACTGCAAACTAAGAAAATGAATAAACAAATTGCTGTCCAAAGTACCTTTTCACGGAAAGGAATCTATAATTTAAATAAATACATTGTTAGATTTGAATGGAAATTTTATTATTATTATTTTTTTTTTATTTGTTTGTTTGTTTATGAAAAAAAAAAATGAAAAAAAAAAGAAAAGAAAACAAAAAAAAAAAGAAAAACTTACTTTTCTATCTGGTTGACCAACCTCTGGAACGAGAGAGGTGAATGGTTTAACAATATCTAAGAAACGGAAACCCATTTTTATTATTGTTTATATATATGTATGTAATTACTGGAAAAAAAAAAGTATTATTTTTTTATTTTATTTAAAATTTTTTTAAAATAAAAATAATAATATTAATAAATTAATTCAAAAAATTTAAATTTCATAAAAAATAAAATGAAAAGAGAAAGGGAAAGAAAAGAAAAAAAAATTATATAAATAAACTTACAATGTAGGGTGATGAATGAAAAATTAAAAAAAAAAAAAAAATAAAAAAAAAAAAATTAAAAGTGATGAAGTTTTTAAAAATTTGAAAAAAAAATTAAAATAATGACTGGTGTTTTTTTTATGTGAGAAGGCAAGCAGTCAAAAAAAGTCTCAGTAAAAAAATAAAAATAATTTTTTTTTTCATTTTTATTCTGTCATTTTTTTGAACTTCTCTTTATTTATTTTTTTTTTCAATTCTTTTTTTTTTTTTTCTTTGGTTAGTTGTTTTCATTTTATTTTATATATTTTTTAAAACAAAAATATAAAAAAAAAAAAAAAAAAGTTTCACAAAATAAACACAAAAAAAAATACAAAATTAGCTTTAAAGCTTTAATGAACTTGCTAGCTAATGCTATTTGAATGAACAAAGTTGTAAATATATATTTAAATTTATGAAAGTTTTGAGTAAAAATAAAAAAAAACCTAATTCAAAAAAGATTAAAATAAATCCTCTGACAGTTTATATAAGTATGAATGAAAGGATAAACATTTTGTTTTTCTGTTAGTCGTTCAACTCTACAAAAAAAAAAAAAAATTAATAGTTTTTTACATAGGATTTTTTACACATGTATATATTTGTAAAAGTACCATGAAATATAAAAAAAAATAAAATAAAAAAATAATATAAGTTACTAAAATTTCGTAACTTTTAT
>JH722829.1:16924-28001 GCA_000277465.1 Dictyostelium intermedium | reverse complement strand
AATTCCCAGGCTTCTAACTTTTTTTTAATTTTTTTTTTTTTTTTTTTTTTGGTTATTAATTAAACAAAAGAGCACTTTTTTTGGGAACCTGTTGACCAAAATTTCTGGGTGTTGGTTAATTTTTACTAGATTATAAATATATTATTATTATTATTTTTTATTATTATAGTAATAATTCAACTTTTGATTAAAATCAAATAATACCTCATGAAAATTTATTCAAAATTATTAAATATTGAGTAATTTGAAAAATAAAAAAAAGCCAAACCTATTATTTTTATTTTTTTATTTAAATTACTAAGCCTTTTAATTAAATGATATTGGAAAAAAAAAAATGGATGAATAAATAATATAATTCAAATAATAAAAGAATCATTGTTGCAGTATTAATTTTTCATCTCAACTTAACCATAGTACAAAGAAACTCGTTTTTTTATTTTTTTTAATTTTTTTAATTTTTATTATTTTTTATTTTTTTTTTTCACTAAAATTAAATAATTAAAATTTAGCAAAAGTTTAAAAAACTATTTTCTGTTTTTTTTTGATCGTCTAAAAATATTTTCCTTTCGCCACATAAAAAGTTACCAGGGTATTACCAGTTTATTTAAAAAATTTATTTTTTTAATTTGTTTTTTTTTTTTAAAATTTTTTTTTTAAAAAAAAATCAACATATTTAAGACGCTCGCTTTTTTTTCCATTATCAATATCTTAAATACAAACAAATATTATAAATTAATTTAATAATATTTATTTGATCTTAGTTTTTTTTTTTTTTTTAACATAAACCAACATTACAAATTATACACACTATATATATATATATATGTAAGTAATTAAATTTTCCTTTTCTTTTTAAATTTTTTTTTCTTTCTTCTTTTTTTTTATATATCATTGGGAAATAGGAATTGTATTTAAATAAAAGGATTGTTTGAATTTGGTCCAGTTTTAGCAAAATTAAATTATAATCAAATAATTTTATTTTTTATTTTTTTTTCCTAATTTGCCGGTAACAAATGACCAGGTTAAATATTTCACAATAACTTTTTTTAAAAAAATTATTTTTATTTTAATTTTTTTCTTAAATTTTTTTTTTTTTTTTTTTAATAATAATAATAATAATAACAATAATAATAATAACAATAATAAAAATAATAATAACTTACAATTTTTTTTGAAATAATAATAAATTCTAATTAATTATTAAATGATATTCAATAAAATTTAGCCCAGTCTATGCTCCATTCTTTGGTGCTATGGGTGTCACAGCTGCTTTAGTTTTCACAGTTATGGGTGCCGCTTACGGTACTGCTAAAGCCTCCGTTGGTATTTCCAATATGGGTGTTATGAAACCAGATCTTGTTATTAAAGCTTTCATTCCAGTTATTTTTGCTGGTGTCATTGCTATTTATGGTCTTATTATTTGTGTCATTCTCGTCGGTGGTATCAAACCAACTGCCAACTACACCTTAATGAAATCTTTCACTGATTTAGGTGCTGGTTTAACTGTAGGTCTCTGTGGTCTTGCTGCTGGTATGGCTATTGGTATTGTTGGTGACTCTGGTGTCAGAGCTTTCGGTCAACAACCAAAATTATATGTTATTATGATGCTTATTCTTATTTTCTCTGAAGCTCTTGGTTTATATGGTTTAATTATTGGTATTTTATTATCATCCGTCTCTGATGACTACTGCCCAGGTACTGTTTTAGCCCCATATAACATTAATAATAATAATAACTAAGGATTAAATAATAATAATAATAATAAATAAAATATTAAAAATGAAATAAAAAAATTTAAAATAAAATGATATAACAAGGCAATTTTAATAATCGAGAATATGTTTCAATTATAAGGTATAATAACATTAAAGGAATGTTTTTAATTTTTATAAAATTTTTTTTTTTTTTTTTTTTTCGTTATGCCATTGTAGGTTACTACTCTTTCGAAATAATATCATTTCTTTTATTTTTTTATTATTTTTTTAATTAGAAATAATAACCTTAATCAATTAATATAAACTTTTTATTTTTTTTTTTTTTTTTTTTTTTTATTTTTTTTTTTTTTTCATTTTTTCATTTTATTTTTATTTTTTTTCTTTATAATTTTTTTTGGTGAGGATTAATTAAATTTAATTTTTTTCTCTCTTTAAAAATTTGAAAAATTAAAATAAAAAACATATTAAAAGTTTATCTATTTTTATTATTTATAATATGATGTATATCGTGTGTGACTAATAAAAAGTTTTAGTAAATAATAAGTTAATATTACCTATCTCACCCTATTCATAAATTATAAATATTTAGCCACTTACTCGCCCCTTTGAAAAATGGCTGCTAATTTTTGGGAATCATCACATTGGTAGGTTTATTTATTTATTATTTATTTATTTATTCAATTCAAACATATTAATTCTTATATATATATTTCAAAGTACTGAATGGTTATTAGATAGAAATAAAATTGAAGAATCAAATCCAAAAGATAAACAATATTTAACACCAATAGAATTGAAAAAACTTAGAACTCATTATTGTTTTGTAATTCAAAATCTTGGTAATGCCTTAAAATTAAGACAAAGAGCAATATCAACTGCTATAGTTTATTTTAAAAGATTTTACTTAAAGTTTGTAACAAAAAAAAAAAAGAAAAAAAAAAGAAAAAAAGTGTTTTTAAATACATTTAATTTGAAAATTAGTGCTCACTTTTTTTTTTTTATTCATTTATTTATTATTTTTAATAGGAATAGTTTTGTTGATTGTGAACCAAGATTGGTAGCGGTAACATGTTTATATTTATCATCAAAAGTTGAAGAATGTATAACACAAGCAAAGAAATGTGCAGCAAAAATGAAAGAGATTGATCATAGTTTTAATTATCTAATGAATGATATATTAGAATGCGAATTTTTTGTATTGGAAGAGTTGGACTTTTGTTTAATCATTTATCATCCCTATAAAAGTTTACCATTTTATTTACAAAGTAGTGGTTTGGATCCAGCTTCAATTGAAATCATATGGGGTATTGTAAATGATAGTTATAGGACCGATGTTTGTTTACTTTATCCACCTTTTGTTGTTGCATTGGGTTGTATACTCCTTGGTTCTTATTTACTTAAAAAAGATATTAAACAATGGTTATCGGAATTAAATGTTGAAATGAAAGATATTTGGGAAGTTTCAAAAGATTTAATTGATTATTATGAATTTGAAAAACAACAATCTTTACAAAATCAATCTGAATTGGATTTATTATATAATAAACTTCCAATTAGAAATAAAAAATAATAATAAAAAAAAAAAAATAAAATAAAAAATAAATAATTGTATTAAAATATAAAACATTTTTATTTTCTTTTTTATTTATTATTTTATTTAATTTTAAAAAATAAAATATTTGTTATATCTCTTTCTCTCTTCTCTCTTTCTTTCATTCCCTCTCTCTCTCTCATTATTTTTCTTAATATTCGGTTGTTTTTATTTATTTATTTTATTTTTATAGTGCGATTGAGTTTGGGTTTTAATTGAAGGAGATGATGTTGAAGGTGATGATGATGGTGATGGTGATGGTGATGGTGATGGTGATGGAGATTGTGTTGGTGAAATAGTTGGAGTATTTGTTTGAGTTGGAGTGGGAGAAGGAGTTGTAGAGTTTGTTGGAGTTGGGGAGGGTGTTGGATTATTGATTGTAAAGTAAGAGGTGGTTTGATTTAAGAGTGTACTATACATTGTACCACATTCACCATTACACATATAAACTGTAACAGGATATTGACCATTGATAAATGTTGAATTCTTTGTTGTTTGGAAATCATACTTTACAGAGTAATTACCTGGTGAAAAACCTTCAAACAATTGATAGTTTATAAACTTTGATTGAGTTTGTGTATAGAATACAATGAATGCAAATTGACCAGCACCAGTTGTATTCACTACTTGAAATGCTAACTCAATTTGAAACTTTTGACCAGATTCACCTGTAGTTGGTGATACTCCTAATGCTATAAAATCTGCTGCTGGATATTTTGGTGTACTACATGCTGTAATTAATTGACATGCATAAAATGGATTTATATCATTACTATTATTATTATTTATTATTTATTATATTTTTAAATAATTAATTTTTAAAATTAATAAAATTTGTTAAATGAGTTACATATATATATATATATATAATTTTTAATACAAACGTCACAAAGATTTTCCAAAAAGTATCTACACCAACTAAATCACATAAACCAGTGCAAATATCAATTTCATCAGTTTTATTTAAAAGACCACAAATCTTTGAACATGATTCTATTACACCATATTCAGAGATGATTTTAACAAGAGTTGGTAAATAACTATCTAAAAAGTCAAGACAAGCTATACATTCAATATCTCCCAATTGTACAGAGCCTTCACTGTTATTATCATTATACATATTATTATTGTTATCATTTTCTTTATTGTTGTTGTTGTTGTTGTTGTTGTTGTTATTGTTGTTATTAAAATTAATTTCAGTGCTGTCTTCTATTATTATATCAGTTGGGATTCTTATTCCTTTATCATTGTTATTATTAATATTAAAATTAGATATTGCAGATACTATGTCAATATTTGGTGCTAGATTAAATATTGTTATAATTAACAATATTAATGAAAACAACGATTTATTCATTGTTTATTTTTTTGTGTATATATAGTATTGGGGGTTGAAATAACTATGATTGTGGTGTGTTAAAAAAATAGTGAAAAATGAAATAAAAAAAAAAAATAAAAAATTTTTTTTAAAAGATTATGTGTGTGCAATTGCAAATGTTGAAAATTGAAGAGTAATTTATGTACAGGCTGGAGGAAAATAAAAAAAAAAAAAATTTAAAATTAAAAAATAAAATAAAATTACCGAAATATCTCACTTTTTTTTTTGATTTTTTTTTATATTTTACTTGAAGCAAAAAAATATTTGTTTCAATGGACCCACAAAAGATTTTAAAACAAAAAATATCATAAAAAAAAAAAAATAATAAAAAAAAAAAAACAATTTTAATATTAAATGTATAGTTTATTAAAGAATTTTAATATTGACTCCAATAAGGTCTTGTAAAGAGGATATTATAATTTCCTCTATATTTTTTTGTATTACATTCTTTATTATATTCAAATTGGATATACCTATTATTATTATTATTATTATTATTATTTATTTTCGTGTCAAAATCATTAGCTTTGAAAATATTTGAAATTTGTTTAATTTGATCTAATTATTTTATTATTATTATTTTTTTTTTATTAATAATTTTAATTTTTAAATTTTTTTAATTTTTTTTTTTTTATCATACCGAATAACATTTATTTTTTTACTGTATTACTTGGTTTTATTATTTTCAATTTTTATGAAAAGAATTTTATACTACCTTTTTTTTTTTTTTTTACTTAAATATTTATTTTTTTATTTCATTTATTTATGTGGTTTTATATATTTTATTATTTATTTATTTTAATTTATTTATTTATTTATTTATTTATTTTTTTTTTTATCAATTTAATTTTAAAAATAATAATAATAATAATAATAACAACATTAAACTATCTTAACAATAAAATTTACAAAAGGGAATTTACTTTAAAAGGAATAGTTTAAATATAACTTACGTGGGTTATCAATTTCTGATTGTTGTTGTTATTGATTGTTATTAGCTATTATTAAATCATCTTTTATTGATAATATTAATGTCAGGCTGTGTGGTTAATTTTTTTTTTTTTTAAAAAAAAGGGGTTGAATTCAAAAACACTTTAAATAGATATGCTTATGTATGTATAATATTTACCGTTGGTTTTTAATATATACATTTTTTATAATATATTTATTTTTTTCCAAATAAGGATCTAATTAAAAAAAATAATGGGTTTTTGTGAAAAAAAATGTACAAAAATTGGTTTGTTTGATCTTGTTTATTTCCCATTCAAAGATATTTTTATTAAATTTTAAGAATTGTTATTATTATTTTAAAATAATAAGAAAAAAAAATAAAAAAAATAAAACCCCATAAAAAAACATTTTTTTTTTTTTTTAAAATAATAAATAATTTTTTTATTTGGTTTTGTTACAATTAATGGTCGACCATTTTAAAAAATTTAAAATTACAAAAATTTTCAATAATTATACATTTGTGGTCTTGTGAATATGCTGTTGTAATATTTATTTGTACCTTGAATTGTATTCAATTCAAATGAATTATTTGATTCATTGATATTGTTAACAATTGATTGGGATGATTTATTGGATGAGTTTAATAATTGATTTAATGATTCTATTAAAAATAATTTTAAAAAAATTAATATTTTTATTTTTATTTTTATTTTTATATTATATATTATATATTATAAAAAAAACTTACTGAATAACATTTTTAAATAAATAAATAAATAAATAAATTACAAATAAATAAATAAATAAATAAATTAATTAAAAGATGACGTTTATAGTTTTTTTAATAATTAATTGTTGCTATTGTTGTTTTTGAAATTAATGAATGAATAAAATTTTTTTTTTTCTTTTTTATATAAAAAATATTTTTAATTTTAAACTGTCAAATAATACCAATTGGGGGTGCAAATTGTAATTTGGTGTTAACAACATATCTGCATTACATTTTAATTATTTAAAAATTAATTATTTAATTTAAAATTTTATTTATGTGTGGATACAGGTTAAAATATTTTTTTAGTATGAATTTTAATAAAATCATTTAATTTTCATTACAAGCAAGAGTAAAAAAAAAAAAAAAAAAAAAAAAAAAAAAAAAATTTTAAATGTATGATTATTATCATTTTTAATTCTATTTTTCCGATTTTAATATTCAAATCTAGATTTGATTAATATGTTTTTTAAAAAAGTGTTTTTTTATTTTTAAAAATTTGATCTTCTAAAAAAGTAATTATTTTACCTGGTTTAGAATTTCTTAATACAAAAAAACTGTTTTTTTTTTTTATAAATTTTTTTATTTAACGTAAAAAGAAAAATAACTTTTATTGTTGATCATTTTTTTTATTTTTTTTAATTTTAAATAAATAGTTTTTTTTTAAATAATTATTTATTTTAGATATCGGCCAGTTATTTTTAAAAAATTTTTTTTTCAAGTTTTAAAGGTTGTACATCGATGGTCTAGTGAATATACTGTTTTAGTATTTATTTCTACCAGAGTTTTCATTTAAATTAAATAATATATGTGGTTCTATGTTTGAGTTATTTACTGATAATTGGTTGTATTTATTTTATGAATTAAATTCTAAATAAGTTAAATTAATAAAACTTAGTTAAAGAAATAAAAATATTAAAAAAAATAAAAAATATAAACTTATTATATAATATTTTTAGTTCAACTTTTTTTGAAAATTATATCGATTAACTTTGTTCTGAAATATTTAATATAATGAAAAAAAAAAAAAAAAAAAAACTTTTTATTCATATTAACTTTAAGTTGAATTGGTACCAAATATTTGTTGATGAAAATAAATTTATAAATTAAACATTTAATAGGACCAAAACAATATAGTTTTTTTTTAATTATTATTTTTTTTTATTTTTTTTCCTTATAAAAAAATTATAAAACAAGTAAAGATTTTAACACACATACCATAACACTAATTTTTGTGAGTGGGTGAAAGATATATTTAATACACATATAAAAATATTGGGTCATTCAATGTTATCATTTGTTTGTACTACAAGTGATGCCATATAATATTTTATTTTTTTTATAAAATTTTTTTTTTTAAAATCATAATCTAAACTTTCAAATGTCATTGACACTTTTTATATTACAAATTAGGAGACCCATTATTTAATGGTGACATAACAAGTAATTATAAAATATTACAAACAGGTATTTTGAATTGATTTTAAAAATTTTTATTCTTTTTAAATTATTATTATTATTAAAATATATTATCTTTATCCTTTCCCATCAGAATTTTCTCATTGAAGATTTAAATAGAAAGAAACACTATTAATTTTCTTTCACTACATATTTTTTTTCTAACCTAATAAACTTTCAAAAAAAAATAAAAAGAAATTGTTTGAGATTTTTATTTTTTTCTTCAAATTTTTTTTTATTGTTTTTCTTTTTTTTTTTTTTGAAAGTTACACTCTGATTTTTTTTTATTTATATATTTAAATAAAAAAATATAAATTAAAATAATAAAAATATTTTATTTAAAATTAATATAAATTAATTTAAAAAATAAAAAGAAAAAAATTAAAATGGGTTATGTTCATATATTTTGTTTTTGGAGTTTTTAAAAATAATTTTTAAATTTATTTAAAAATATTTTTGATTTAATTTTAAAAGTTTCAAAATAACTTAAATTTGTATTTGAAAATTTTGAATGATTCAGTGATAATAGTAGTAATTCAGTTTCATTAAAGTCTTCACCAAATAATGAAATGGTATCATTTGAAGAATTGAGAGTATTTGCCAATTCTCTTAAAGCCAATGGATGAGTTTTCCTTGGAAAAGTTTCAATGGATTCAATTAATAGTTGTTGTTTATTTAAAGTTCTACCATTATATAATTCAACTCTTTGATCATTATCAATTAAAAGTGTTGCTAATTTAGTATAATAAGTTGAACTAGTTTCTAAATCACTTTCAACACTTATGGCTTTTAATAAAAGTTGAATCTTTTCATTATTATCATCAACCAATTCTGATAATGTTATGATTGCTTTAGAGAAAGTTGGATCAATGTTGTTAATAATATTGAATAGTATTTGTTTTTTCGAGTAACCAAATTGTAATTCATTATCATCATCATTGTTCATTTCCATTGATAAATTATACCATGCTAATGGTTCACTATTTAAAATACCATCGATTGAATCTGTTTGATATTTTAATTCAATATATTTTATAAACAGTTCCTTTCTTGTATATGACAATGGGGTTTCCTCTTCAAGTGTAATGAAATATTTATCAATAATTGGAGTGACTGGAGGAGTGATTATAACTGATTCAGTTAAATCCTCTTTTAAAAGAATTCCAAGTTTTAAATAATGTTCTGGTTCATTAGGTTCCAATGAAATTAATCTACAATAGATTTTTGATAGAATTTTATTTCTACTTGGAAGTTCAGCTTCTGTTTTAAACAATACTTGTTCTTGATGATCTAATGATGATGTTGTTTTTTCTTTAAATAAAACATTCATTAAATCTAAATATGAATTTGGATTATTTGGTGATAGATCATATTGATCATAAATGTTAACGGCATCGATTAATACACGATATGCTTCAGGGTTACTTGGTGATACTTGAAATTCTTTTAAAAGTGATGTATAACAATTTTCAGTTTCACTATACTCTATCTCTTCAATCATAATCTTTGCATTGGTACTATTGTAATCTTCGGTTAAACTATCATTGTTGGCTGCAAAGCTAGCTAAATCAGATCTTCTAAAATTATGTTCACTAAAATTGAATTTAACAGTTTCACCTTTTTTTAAAATTTTATTTGCCAATAAATGACAACAATCACTAATATCCACACCGAGTGAATCGATTGATTTGGAATATTCAATGGATTTTATTAAATAGGATTTAAATTTTTGAGTTTCAATTTCAGCTAATTTCTCACAACGATTCGATTCTTTAATATTGGCACCACCACCATCACCATCACCATCTTTTTTATAAAATTCACTTAACTTTTTCAATAAATTAATTATTAGAATCTTTTGAAGAGGTGATTCAATTTCATCGCTACAATTTTCAAAGATTTTCAATACATCAATTCTAGATAATGATTCACCATCTATTGTTACTCTATCATTTACATTCATAGATTCTACCAATTCATTCGCTATCATTATTTGAAATTCTTTTGAAAATCCAATTTCAATACATTTTGCTAATAATGTTTGTTTTGTAAATATTTGATCATCAAATAATTTGATTGTTTCTTTCTTATTATTCCCTAATGTTTTTGCAATTTCATAAAGTGCTAGTGGTAAAAATTCTTCAATTTCCATATCTTTTTTTAGTATATCAATTTTATTCATTAATTTATTATCATAATCATTATTATCATTATTATTATCATTATCATTATTATTATTATTATCAATATCATTATCAGTATCATCATTAAGGTTATTGATTTTTGGTGGTAATATAATATAATGATTTGAGTTCATAAAATATGCTAGTGAAGTAAAGAATGGGAAATCTTTTGAAAACTTTGAAATTCCTTCAAAAATTAAATCAAACACAGAAATAACAGTACCATCTTGTAGTACATAGGTTTCACATCCTTCTAAACTTACAAGGAAATTTGAAATTGAGTTCACTCTATTACCATTACAAACTTTATAGAATATCTCTGATACCATTCTAAATGATAAATATCTTCCAAAGTTTAAATCATTCAAATCATATAGATGAACACCATGTGATCCTATTAAAGCTAGTTGATCTGAAACATACTCTAATGCTTCCAAATTCGTTATATCTATAGATAATACTAATATGGCTAAATCTAAATTTGAAAATTCTTTTGAGGATCCTATTTTAAATTGAATTTCAATAGTTTCATCATCTTTTAAAAAGCCAGATAAATCAATTAATTCTGAAACACAATTTGGAAAATTTTCATAAATTGATTGAGTCAATTCTTTTTTTTTCCCTCTAATTCATTAATAAAATCATTATCATTTTCATTATTATCAATATTGTTATTATTATTATTATCGCTGTTGTTGTTGTCGTTGTTGTTGTTGTTGTTGTCGTTGTTGTAGTTTTTATTAATTGGTGGTCTTTGTATAGTTGGTGTTAGAATATTGATAATAGGCGAGTTAGTTGTTGTTGTCGTTGTTGTTGTTGTTATTGCTCTTATTGTTGTTGTTGTTGTTGTAAATTTTAGTTTATTTATTGAATTGTTAGAACTGTTGATTTTAATGATATTGTATTTTTTAAAACATGGTTGAGTATTAATGTTAAATATAGATGTTTTTTTTAAATTATTAATCAATTTCAGCATCGCAATTTATCTTTTTTTATTTTTAAGAAAAAAAAGAAAAAAATTGTAAATTCTAG
>JH722828.1:18446-33612 GCA_000277465.1 Dictyostelium intermedium | reverse complement strand
AATAAAAAATAAAATAAAAATTAAAATATTTAATTTGTTTTAATTTTAATTTTTTTATTTTTTATTTCATTATTTTTTACATATAAAAACACCATACACACACACACAACAAAAAAAACAAAAAAAAAAATACAAATTTATACCACATCAAACAAATTCTTTTTTTTTTTTTTCCTCTGTATAAATTATTATATAGCGCATTAAAATACAAATTCAAAAATTTACTTTTTTTATAATTTTTTTATGATTAATTAAAAAAATTTATTTATTTACTTTCAATATATCTAATAAATTTTGATAACAATAATATTTAATACATATTAATTTTAGTATGTATTTAGATTTAATTTTTTTTATATAATATATTTTTAATTTATTTATTTATTTTTGTATTTTTATTTAATTCAATCAAAAATATCTACACAATATTTAATTTTTATTTATTATTATTTTTTTTTATTAACATATAGTGAAAAAAAAAACAAAAAACAAAAACAAAAAACAAAAACATTATTACCATTTTAAAAAAAAATAATAAATAAATAAATAAATAAAATAAAAAATAATAATATATTTATATTTATATCTATTTGCACACATATAAAATAACAAACTCCAATTGGGGTTTATTTTTTTCTCTTTTTTTATTTTTTTATTTTTTAATATTTAATTTTTCTATTTTGTTTTTTTTTTATTTTTTTTTTTATTTTTTATTTTTTTTATTTTTTCAAACAATAACACATATACATACACAAAATCTCTATAAATATATTAACCAAATTTCTTATTTCAAATAATATTTTATCTCTTTTTTTTTAAATTTTTTTAACCTACTTTTTCTAATAAATAAAAAATTTTAAAATTAAAAATAAAAAATAAAAATAAATTAATTATAAAATATAATAATAATAAAATATAATAATAAAAATAATAAAAAAAAATAAAAAAATAAAAATTAATCAAATAACAAAAATGTTATATTGCGGATCCACAGGGGGTCATTATATGATGACAACGAACAATAGTAATAACAATAATAATAACAACAACAACAATAATAATAATAATATTAATAATAATAATAATAATAATAATAATAATAATAATAATAATAATAATAATAATAATAATAATAATATAAACCAACAACATCAACTTCACCATCATCATCATCATCATCATCAACAACAGCAGCAGCAACAACAACAAAATAATTACGGAGAGAGCACAACATCTACTTCTATGATTCCTCCCTCCATTACAACTTCATTAACACCAACTTTATCATCTCAACCACAAAATATACCACAACAACATCACCATCACCATCATCAACAACAAATACTATCACCAATGATGGGAAGTAAAAGAAAATTAGAGGAGGATATGGGTGTTGGACAACCAACATCTAATTTAACCAATGAATATCTAATGAATAATAATAATAGTTTGAAACCAATATTAGTATCATCACCACTTTTAACACCACTATCAGCATCACCTGGCTTAACATCGATGCAAATGGCATTTGCAAATGCATCGTTATCAGCACCTTCAACTCCATTAAGTATGTCACCTTCATTGGGACCATGTTCAGCACCAATGTCACCCTCTAAAAAGAGTAAAAATAGCAGAAGCAGCAGTAAAAGTAAATATCAAAATTCAGAAGAAAGATGGCAATCCACGAGTAGTAAAGACAATGGTAAACCTTCAAGTCCTGGTATAGTTAAAGGACCTTGGAAAGATGAAGAGGATGCAAAATTGGTGGAATTAGTTAATAAATGTGGACCAAAGGAATGGTCTTCTATAGCAGCTAAAATACCAGGTAGAATCGGTAAACAATGTAGAGAGAGATGGTTCAATCACCTCTCCCCTGAGGTTAGAAAAACTAATTGGACACCCGAAGAGGACAAAATCATCATTGATGCACATGCCTCGTTGGGTAATAAATGGACTGCAATCTCTAAAATGTTGGATGGTAGACCCGCAAATGCAATTAAAAATCATTGGAACTCCACTCTCCTCAAAAAAATTGGTGGCGATTCAAAATCCTCCTCAAATAAAGAAAAAGATGATGACGATGATGATGACGATGACGCAGAGGATGGTAGTTCTCCAGTTTTATCACCAATATCTTTATATCAATCTACCTCCTCTACCACAGCAAATTCCTCTGAAAAATCAAATATACCCCCATTTGCATTATCTGGTAGCACAACAACTACCACCACTACAACCACTACAACTGCAAATAATAATTTAAATAATAGTACAAATAGTACCACTAATAATAATAGCAATAATAATAGTAGTAATACAGTCAACAACTCAACAACAACAACAACAACAGCAATAACAACCAATGAACCTTTGGTTGCACCAAAAATAATTAGGGCTCAAACAACCCCAAACTCTTCACCATCTCTTTCCTCTAAAAAGTCACATGACAAACAAAAGGTACCACAATCTCCAAAAAATTCAAAACAACAACAAACTCAACAACAAACTCAACAGCAATTACAACAACAACAACATATTCAACAACAACAAATGCCAGTTATCTCTCAACAACCACATATTCAACAACTACCAATTGATCAACAAATTCAAAATGCACAGTTCCAACAATTCCACTTACAACAACCTTCAATGCCATCTTCATCTGTAAATATCATTAATCCTAATCAATCGGCTATGGACCAACATTATCAACAACAACAACACCAACAATATTTAATGCAACAACAACAACAACAACACCACCACCAACAACAACAACAACAACACCAACAACAACAACACCAACAATATCAACAACAATATCAATTTATGCAACAACATTATCAACAACAATTGTCACAACACCAACAACATCACCCACAACAAGCACAACAACATCACCATCAACAAGCACAACAACATCACCATCAACAGAATACAATGACCACACAAAATCAACAACAACAACAACAACAACAACAACAACAACAACAAACTAATAGTACACAAATAAATAGTAATAATACGGATACAACATTCTCTAATAGTCACCCAATTGAACCACACGAGGTACCATACTATTATGATTATTGGGGGTCATCTACATCTGGTTCCCAAACATTGATTCCTTCTGAGAATACAACCAACACCTATACAATTGAAAATAATAACGACTTTTTACTCTTTGATGATAATCAACACAGGATACAACCATTACAACAACATCAACATATTAAACAAGAACACGCTCAAATGAGCCATTTACCTTATCATCCAACCCAACAAAATAATTTAAATACCACCACCACCACTGCCGCACCAAATATGTCGGCTTCAACCACTGGCACAATTAATCATCATATTCACCAAACACATCACCATTTAACTCCATTATCACAATCAACACCTTCAGTTTCAACAGATCAAAATAACTATATCAATTACGATATTTCTTCGTTGTTTTCGCTTCCTAATGAAATCTAAACTTATAATATTTTAAATAAATCGCAAAACCAAACTGAAAAAACAAAAAAAACATAAAATAAATTACGTTTTTTTGTATAGAAATATATATTTTGTATATAGCAAAAATTAATTCAAAATGGGTTTCATTAAATTTTTTTTTTTTTTTTTTTCAAATGGAGTAAAAATAGATTGGTCTTTATAAATCAATAATACAGACTCAAAAGTGTTTTTGAATCGATTTAAATTAATTATTTTATTTTATTTTTTTATTTTTTTTATTTCCATTAATAATTTTTACTACTTATAAAACTGTTTTCAATTTTATATTTTCAATGAGTTATATAATTATCTTTTTACCGCAACAAAATAAAGACAATTATAGTTCATTTTTAACATTGAGGAATTATCGTCACAATATGTACTTTGTGCCATTCTTTCTTTCTAAAAAAATAAAAACAATTGTGTTAGTCTAAAAAAACTTAAATTTAATCCAATAAAAAAAATATAATAATATTTACAATTATATCAAAACCATAAGATGAAATTGCAGGAATCAATTCATCCTTTGATAAATGAATACTAGAGTTTGATTGATGATAGTAATATAAAGGGCCATTGTTTATCCAAATACCACCAGTTTTTAATAATTTATAAATCTTTTCGATTAATGTGAAAATATTAGGTTGAGTATCAATAAAAAATGCTGTGCAAATGCAATCAAATGTTTCTAAATAAAATAAAAAAAATATTAATTTTTCAATAAAAAAAAAAGAAATATAGAAAATTTTAATATAATTGAAAAAAAGAAAAAAAACCAATAATATACCTTGTTCATTCTTATAATGTTCAAAGAAATCACCGGGTCTAATAATTAATCTACAGTTATCTCCAATTGCTGTTAAATTTTTATCAGGTTTGATATCAGGAATTGATACACCTCTTAATTGTTTGGTTATTTTCTCTACATTTTTAGATTGGTGGATATAAGGAAAGATTGATATAGAGTTTGGTTCAATATCGCACTTAAATAGTTTATAAATTGGAAATACCATAAAATATGTCTCTTCGTTTAGTTCTGATGTAAATCCTCTTTTCGCTATTTCATAAGGAAGTCTACCTAAACCAGATCCCGGACATAAAATCCTAATATATTAAAAAAAAAAAAAAAAAAATTAATAAAATACAAATTATACTTTAATATAAAAAAAGTTTTTACCTACCTTATATTTTTTCTATAATTAAATGTATCTTCTGAAGTAATGTTATTATTATTATTATTATTATTATTATTATTATTATTATTATTATTATTATTATTATTATTATTATTATTATTATTATTATTATTATTATTATTATTATTATAATTATTATTATTATTATTATTATTATTATTATTATTGTTGTTATTAGTGATTTGTGAATTTGATAGTTGAGTAGGTTTTTGTGGAAAAATCTGAGTTGATGGAAGTAAACTATTATTATAGCTATTAGTATTAATTTGTTTAATACCCAAAGGCTCAGCAAATACAACTTTTAAAGTATGACCAGCTGGATATTTAATTCCATTTAAATCATTTTTAGCTAATAGGGCAGCTTGTGGACTACTATAATTGACATAGGCAAAGCCTTTTGATTTTCCAGTATTTTTATCTTTTTTTAAGTCACAATATTCCATACCAGGATAACGAGAGAATAAACGATATAGATTCTCTTGTGAAATTGATTTATGGCAAACTACAAATAATCTTTGGCGAGATACAGGTAAAGCATAAGGATTTGGATAATCAACATAGTTTACCGGTAAAACCTCTGAAATTGAACTAAGATTACCAACTATACTGTTTTCATCTTGATCATTATCCAATTTACTATTTACAATTGTTTTCATTTCTTTGTTATTTTCAATTCCTACCAAATGTTCATTTTTATTATCCTCCTCCTCATCGTCAATATCTTTTTGTTTTCTGCTATTAGTATTGTTATTGTTGTTGTTGTTATTTTCATCATTTTCATGATTGGTCTCATTAACTTCATTAATTTTTTATTTGTAGTTAATTTATCTATTTCAAAATTTCTAAAACTTTTAATTATTGTATCATTTGATGTAGTTATTGATGAAGGTTCAATTGTTGAAGTTTTTGTTGCCAATGTTGTTGTTGCTGCTGTTGTTGTTACGGTTGTGTTTGCGGTTGCTATTGGTATTTTTGATTGATTTATATTTATTGTTGTTATATTTCCCCCAATTGGTTGAATAGATTTATTATATTTAACTTTAGGTTGGGCAATGAAAACTTTTAATGGATATTCCTCGCCATTATTTGAAATATTTTCATTAATTGATTCCATTGCAATAGCAGCTGTTGAAGCTTTTGAGTATTTAATGAAAGCACAACCTTTGGAATCATTTGTACCCTTTTCACGAATTAATTTAACATTTTCCAAATTGCCAAACTCTTTGAATTTATTTGTCAGCTCTTGTTCAGTCAATGATTTATTACAAACTACAAATAAACGTGAATTTGGGGGATAATCTTCTGGATCGGTTGAGAGTAGTGGTTTGGTTTTTGTACCTTTTGCCTCTGCAATCAATACTTTAATTGGTGAGCAAGTTGAATCAACTTCTAAAATTTTACCATTCATTTCTTCTATCGCCAATGCAGCTGATGAGGTTTTGGTATATTTTATATATGCGTATCCTTTCGACTCATTGGTTTTTTTTTTTCCTATTTTGAAAGTAATAAAAATACTAGTACAAATAAAATATTAATAATAATTGATTTTATCATTATTATTGCTTTGTTTTTCTCATTTTCACTTTTAATTTTTTTAAAATTTTTTTTTTTCTGAATTTTTTTTTTTTCTAATTTTTTTTTCATTTTTTTTCGTTTCCAATTATATATATAGAACATTCCTTTTTAATCAAAATTACTTTATTTAATTTACTTTAAAATTAATTTTGAGATATACATACATACATATATATATATATATATAATACAGAATGAGTCTTGTACAAAAAATTAAAGAGGTCGAGGAGGAGGTAAAGTTAAAAAAATTTTATTTTATTTTATTTTTTTGAAAGATTGTTAGGGTACTTCATTTTCATTGCACTATTAGATGTGAAAATGCACTCAAAATGAAAATGAAAATGAAAAATAAAAAAAAAAAAAAAACAAGTAGACAATGATGATGATGATGATGATGACGATGATGATGATGATGATGATGATGATGATGATGATGATGATGATGATGATGATGATGATGATGATGATGATGATGATGATGATGATGAAGATATTGGAGATGAAGAATTTTAAAATAAATTATTTATTTAAATGTTAACCAATTGATAAATATAAAAAATCTATATATTTACGATTAAATAGATGGCTCGTACCCAAAAAAATAAAGCCACAAGTTTTCATTTGGGTGTATTGAAAGCTAAATTAGCCAAATATAAAAGAGAGTTATTATTGGGACCAAGTAAAGGTGCAGCAGCAGGTGCAGGTGAAGGTTTCGATGTATCAAAGGCAGGTGATGCTCGTGTTGGTTTGATTGGTTTCCCATCAGTTGGTAAATCAACTTTATTAACTAAATTAACTGGTACACAATCTGAAGTTGCTTCATACGAGTTTACAACTTTAACTTGTATTCCTGGTGTAATTAATTATAAAGGTGCTAAAATTCAAGTAAATATTATAATAATTATTAAAATTATTATTATTATTATTATTATTATTATTATTATTATTATTAAAACTAATTTTTTATGATATTTTTTTATTTTTTTATTATTATTATATTTTATTAGTTATTAGATTTACCAGGTATTATTGAAGGTGCAAAGGATGGTAAAGGTAGAGGTAGACAAGTTATTGCAGTTGGTAGAACATGTAATCTCATTTTGATTGTATTGGATTCAATGAAACCATTAGTACATAAAAAGATTATAGAGAGGGAGTTGGATGGTTTTGGTATTAGATTGAATAAACAACCACCACCAATTTCATTCAAAAAGAAGGAGAAGGGTGGCATTAACTTTTCACATACACCAAATGTTAATCCAACTCATTTGGATAGTGAAACTGTAAAGGCAATCTGTGCCGAATATAAAATTCATAATGCCGATATCACATTACGTGGCAATTGTTCAGTGGATGAATTCATTGATGTCATCGAGGGTAATCGTATTTACGTTCCATGCATTTACGTTTTAAATAAGATCGATGCTATCTCCATCGAGGAGTTGGACCTTTTAGATAAGATTCCTCACTACGTTCCAATCTCTTCCCATTTAGAGTGGAACTTGGATGCACTTCTCGATAAGATTTGGGAATACTTGAAATTGATTAGAGTTTACACTAAACCAAAAGGTCTCATTCCAGATTACAATGAACCAGTCGTCATTAGGGGTGGTGAGGAGGCTTCAATTGAAACTTTTTGTAATCATATTCATAATTCAATTATTAGACAATTTAGATAGTAAGTTTTAAAATTCTTTTTCTTTATTTTTTTTTGTTTTAATTTTTTTTAGTTGGTTTGGTTTTTTTTTTTATTCCACATAAATACACCTCATGCATTACAACCACATTACTCACACACACACTCACACTTACACACACAAATCAATTTTCTATTTTTTTTTATTTTTTATTTTTATTTATATTATTATTTTATTATAAAATTGTTATTATTATTATTATTATTAATAATATATTTATCACAACTTATTAATTTAATATTTTTTTATTTCTCTTATTTAGTGCTTTGGTTTGGGGTTCTTCAGCTAAACACAATCCTCAACGTTGTGGTAAAGATCATATCTTAGCAGATGAAGATATTGTTCAAATTGTTAAAAAATAAGATAAAAAGAATAATAATTTAAAAAAAAAATAAAAAAATAAACATAAAAAAAATAAATAAATAAAAATGAAAACAAAAAAAAAGAAGAAAAAAAAGAAAAAATATTTAGAATTTTTTTTTATTTTTTTATATTAAAATTCAAATAAAGATTTTTTTAAATTAAAATTCTCGGAGGGGGTATTTATGCAATGATATAACAATTTTTATTTTATTTTATTTTATTTTATTTTATTTTATTTTTTTTATTTTTATTTTTTATTTATTTTAAAACAATTTATATTTAATTTTTTTTTTATTTAAATTATTTTCAAATTATATCCAACACAAACAAGCTCTTGTAAAAGTATACTTTTTTTAAACTCTCTAAATTAAATATTACTAATTTTTTTATTTTATTTTTTTATTTATATATATATATATTTTTTTTTAATAGGTATTTTAAAATGGATCAAACTCGAGCTTTTAAAATTTTCTTTTGATTTTTTTTTTTTTTTGTAATATTAAAAATTTTAAAAAGAGGGTTAAAAGAGTAATAATAAAGATTTTTACTCCAAAGAATCATAAAGAGAGTACATCACAACTGTAAATTTACTTTACTCAATCTAAGAGTAAAAATTATATTTATTGTTTTGTAGATGTTTAAATTCTTTTATATTTTCTTTGTACTCAGGTCATTTGAAGCCAAATTATTCAAAATTCAATTCTATTGAGAATGAATGATTAGTGCTGTGATCAGTTAAAGTGGGCAAGTTGGAGAATCAGATATGTATTCTCAACCTAATTAAGGAACGACCGACCACTCCTCATTTACTTTTTTTTAATTTTTTTTAATTTTTAATTTTAATATTAAAAAAAAAAGAAAAAGAAAAAAAACTACAAACCTATAATGCTAATTTATTATTATTGTAGTGTAAATGTGCTAATTAGAATTTTGTAATTCCAGAGTATTACCTCTTTTTATAATTTTATTAAAAGCGAAAAAAAAAAAAAAAAAAGAAAATAATATGAAGGATTTCTGTTGTTTAATTGGTACTCAAGGCTTTGTCTGATTTTTTATTCTTTTGTTTATATAGAAAATAAGTAGCATTTTTCAACAATAAAATAGTATCTTTTTTTTGAGAAGCAGGAGGATGGACCTACTCGTGGTGCTTCTTGTTTTTGCTAACTCATCCTCAAATTATTTAAATAAAATAAAAAAATTGAATTTTAATTAGATTGGTTTTTTTTTTTTTTTGTGTGGAGTAACCATTTAAGATAATTAAAATGAAAAAAATTGGTTATCATAAAATCTATAAAAATAAATTTGAGGGGGTGTTATCTATTTCTTTTACATTAACGCAAAAATAAAAAAAAAAAATAAAAAAAAAAAAAAAAAAATTTTACCAAATGGGGGTAAAGGATATTATCACTATGGTATTATTGAATGATAATATTGAAACTAAATATTGAAAAATTTTATTTTTAATTTTTTATGGTTATTTATTTTTTTTGGTTATTTTTTTTTATTTATTTTTTTATTTTTATTTTTATGTTATTACTTTAAATTATTTTTTTATTTTTTTTTTTATTTATTTTTTTTTTAAATGTTCATTTTAAAATAATATATTATAGCACCAATGTGGTTTTAAAAAAATCAAGAGAAAAAAAAACTAGTTTTGTTCCTTGGGGAAAAAGTATATTACTAATAAATTATTTTATTTTAATTATATTAATTATTTTTTTACTTTTTTTTTTTCCTTTAGCTTATTATAAATTCTAGAAATAATTTTTTTGTGATTTCTTTAGTCATTGTTATGGGTATCTTTTGTTTTTTTTTTTTTTTTTTTCATATTATTAAAATAATTTTAAACAGAGGGTTAAAAGAGTAATAAAAAGATTTTTACTCCAAAAGAATCATAAAAAGAATACATCAAGAAACTATAATATTTTTTATTTTATTTTATTTTTTTAAATTAAAAAAAAAAAAATTTATAGGTAGATGTTTAAATTCTTTTATATTTTCTTTGTACTCAGGTCATTTGAAGCCAAATCATTCAAAATTCAATTTTGAATTAATAATGATTAGTGCTGTGATCAGTTAAAGTGGGCAAGTTGGAGAATCAGACATGTGTTCTCAACCTAATTAAGGAACGACTGACCACTCCTCATTTACTTTTTTTTTTCCTTTTTTTATTATTAAAAAAGAAAGAAAAAAAACTACAAACCTATAATATCAATTATTATTATTGTAGTGTAAATGTGCTAATTAGAATATTGTAATTCCAGAGTATTACCTCTTTTAAAATATTTTTTTAAAAACAAAGAAAACAAAAAAAAAGGAAAAAAAAGAAAAATGAAAGAAATATATTCTAAAGTTAAAAAAAGGTCATTTGCTATTTAATATGATAAATATATTTATAAATATATTGAAAGGAAAAGAGACAAAGGGGATAAAAAAAAGCTTATTAAAATTTTTAATTTTCTTAATTTTTCTTTTAATTTTTTTTCCTTCTCTATTTTCTTTCTATAATTTCCCTTAGGTAAAATTATAGAGTTTTTAAAATCTTTTAATTTTTGAGAAGCAAAGTGGATGGACCTACTCGTTGTGCTTCTTGTTTTTGCCAACACATCCTCTCAAGTTATTATTCAAGAATTTTTCAAAATAAATTTTAAAATTTTAATTTTGTATGTTTTATTTGTTTATTATTGTTATTTATTTATATATATTTTTTATTTATATATTTTTTTTTATTATTTTTTTTTGGTGTTAATGAAAATGAAAAAAAAATTGAAAAAAAAAACACCCCTAATTTTTTTTCTATTTTTTTATTTTCTGAATTCAATTGATCACACCCAATTCATGTATTATAAAAAATAGTTAATAATGGATCTTATAACTCAGCTACAGGATAAATTAGATCATTTATTATACGTTTTTGGTACATGTATTGGTGTTTTACAACGTGATGCTCCCCCTTCATCATTCTTCAATAATCCTCAAAATCAACAACAACAACAACAACAACAACAACAACAACAACAACAACAACAACAACAAACATCACAAAAACCAACAGAAGAATGGGATGCACCATCAAAAATGGCACTACAAGTTATTGAAACATCAAAAGTTATTGAATCTTATATTGAAAAACTCCCAGGTTTCGATAAAACTGAGGATCAACAATATGATGATCTTAAAAATTTAAATACACAATCAAAACAGGTTTCAAACGAATTATTATCATCGAGAAAAGATGCCAGTAAGTTTAAAGTTTATATTAAAAAAAAAATAAACACTTTTTTAATTTTTTTTTTTTTCTTTTAATAATAGTTGAATTATTAAAAATGGTAAAAGATTCAATTCGTTATATATCAGAAGAGTCTAAAAATGAAGAAACTGAAGAACAACAACCAATGCAGCAATAACACAAATTTTTTTTTAAATAATTAAAAAAAATTTAATTTATTTTTAAATTGGCACCTCTCGAAAAAATTTAAAAAAAAAAAACTTTATTTGATAGTTTTTCAATTTTATTCAAATGTACATATAAAAATAAAAAAAGAATAAAAAAAAAGAAAAATAAATCAATTAAAAATAAATTTAAATAAATAATTATAAATACACATAAACCCGATTTTATAATAACAAACGCCCTAATTAAAAAAAAAAAAAAAAAAAAAAAAAATTTAATATTTCTGAAATATTTTAATGACGATAATAAATAAATAATAGTAATAATAATAAATAATAATAAAAAAAAAAAAAATTAATTATTATAATATCAATTAAAATAAATTTAAATAAATAATTATAAATACACATAAACCCGATTTTATAATAACAAACGCCCTATTAAAAAAAAAAAAAAAAANAAAAAAAAATTTAATATTTCTGAAATATTTTAATGACGATAATAAATAAATAATAGTAATAATAATAATAAAAAAAAAAAAAAAAATTATTATTATAATATATTAAAGAATGAGTCAACTTCAAGCAGATAGTTTACCACAATTAACAGATGTAGATAGGATTATATCAAATTGTGATAAACTTAAAAAGATGTTAGAAAAACATGAACAGAACATAAAACAGGCAGCATTAAGTTTAGCAAATGTTTTAGGTGATGACCCAAACAACAAAGATATAATGGACAACATCGATAAATCTTTTCTTTCCACAATTGCATTAGAAGAAGCTGTTAATGCCTATAATGGAAATGCTTTACATTTAAAACAACATGTAGAAAGAGCGGTACGATCTCAAAATATTATTAATAACAATAACAATAACAATAGCAATAATAATAATGATAATAATGATAATAATAAAAACAATGAAGATACCTCTAAAGCTATGGATTTTAGAAAAAACTCTTCCTCTAATATGACTGATGCTAGGATAACTACTACTACTACTACTACTACTTCTAATGATATTATTAATTCTGAGGACCAATGTGTATGATATTAATGATGAAGAATGAAAAAGAGATGAGGAGATGAGGGAGATGGAGAGGAGAGAGTGGTGAAATTTTTAATATAATACTTTTTTAAAAAAAAAACAACACCACACATTAACATGCTAATATTAATGTTTTTATTTATTTAGTTAAGAGGTAATTTAAATTCTCAAGATAGAATTGGAATGGGAGAGAATTTAGCAGATAAATATTTAAAAGATGATTATAAGAAACCATTGAATTTAGAGAAACAAAAATCAAATGCAAAGTATAAAGAGTTAAAGAGAGAAGTACATAGTGTCAATCATTCTACACCATTGGAGGGATTAAATGATGAGGATGAGGATTTGGTTGTTGCATCTCAAACCATTAGTATCACATGTCCATTATCTCAAGCGATTTTAGTTGAACCAGTTAGAGCGGAACCTTGTGGTCATGTTTACTCTAAAAACATTATACTTCAAATATTTAGAAATAATCAACAAATCCCATGTCCAATGGCTGGTTGTGGTCGTCAAATTACCAAATCTCAATTAAAGAGAGCCATAGATGTCGAAGAATCTGTTAAAAGAGAACTTAGGAAAAGAGAAAATCAACAAAGAAGAAATGATGATGATATTACTGAAGTTTAATTTTTTTTTCTAATAATAATTAAATTTTTTTTTTTTTTTTTTTTATTATTTTGGCAATTCATAAGCCCCTTTATTATTTTTTATTATTTTTTATTATTTTTTATTATTTTTTATTATTTTTATTTTTTTTTTTTATTTTTTTCATTTTTTTTATTTTTTTTCATTTTTTTTTTTTTTTAATTAAAAAAAAAAAAAAAGCTATTGTCATTAACATAATTGAACATACAATCAAATTAAAAGAGAAATTTTTTTTAAAAAATTCAGATATATTTTATATGAAAATATATTATATAAAATTTAAATGAAACCTTCTTTTGGACAAATCAATAATACACTTTTTACAAAGGATGAGGTAGAAAATGAAGATAAATTAATTGAAGTTGATTACAATAACAATAACAATAGCAACAACAACAACAACAACAACAACAACAACAACAACAACAACAACAACAACAACAACAACAACAACAATAATAATAATAATAATAATAATAATAATAACAATAATAATAACATAGTTATAAATAGCAATTTCAAATATAACCAAGATGAGAATAAAAATGAATTATCAATTATAAATACGATTAAAACTCCGGTTACCTGGGTAGTTGGAGTATTAATTTATTTTTATTTTATATTATTTCAATTATTTTCAAGTGGTTTATCATCAATGGGATATGATACTATGCCATTAAATAATAAATTTTTAAATAAAAGTAATTTCCTCAACTTTTTTTTTTTTCTTTTCTAAATTACTATTTATCATAAATAATATTAACAAAATTATTCTAATAATAATAATAAATTATAGGATTGGTTAGATTAATACCAAATAATTTGAGAAGAAGAAATAAGCAAATAAGATTAATATATAATGGAGGTATCAATTTAACTATCAATAATAATAATAATATTGATAATAATAATAATAACAATAACAATATCAATATCAATAATAATAAAAATAATAATAATAATAATAATAATAATAATAATAATAATAATAATAATAATAATAATAATAATAATAATAATAATAATAATAATAATAATAATAATAATACAATTAGTAGTAGTTATAGTAGTGATAGAAAATCATTTAATATTTTAAGAAAAGTTTATTTTAAAAGGAATTTCATAGTTTTTATATCAATAACTGATAATGATAGATCCGCAATAAATGTATTTAATAAAGTTAGATCAATGTTTGATAATAATCAAATAGGGTTATCCGTATTTGGTATGTATTGTTTAAATTACTCACAAACACACACACACACACTATAAATATATATATATAATTTACATGCACTAATATTAATATAACAATATTATGAATTTTACATTTTATAGAGACAGAAAGTAAATCCGATACATTTAGGATATCATATAGGATTCAACAAACTGAATTCGATGGTATAGTATGCGTTGGGGATGATAATCTTATACACGATGTTGTCAATTGTATATTCAATAAACAAGATTATACCATCAATAGACATATACCAATTGGAATAATACCAAGTGGTAAAAAAAATGGATTCTCGAATAGTTTAGGTATAACATCACCTGAAATGGCCACTAAAATCATTATACAAGGAAATGTAAATTATATAGACCTTATGTCTGCTTCTCCAATTAGAAATACAAATCAATTATCTTTTCCAAATCATAATCAAAGAAATAACTTTAATTTAAATAATATTGATTTTAGTTTTAATAATAATAATAATGGTATTGATATATATCAAC
>JH722828.1:0-17263 GCA_000277465.1 Dictyostelium intermedium | reverse complement strand
AAAAAAAAAAAAAAAAAGTAGTGCATATATAAAGGATTCAAACTTTTATGAGTATTCAAAAGAAAATATAGAAAAATATTCTGGTCAAAAATTAAAACTTCATAATAGAGGTCTTGAGGAGATTGAAGAATATAACAAAAATCCAACACCATCACCAGTATTTAAAGAGAAATCAAAAAAATCACCAACTTTATCATCAACTTCATCCACTTCTTCTTCTTCATCATCATCTTCTTCTTCAAAACCAACTACAACAACAACAACAACAACTGCATCTTCAAAATCATCTTCAAATAAAAATAGTAGTAAAACCAATAACAATAGTAAAAATAATAATAATAATAATAATAATAATGATAATAATGATGAAGATTCATATTCATCATATTCAGATTCATCGTCACATCCATCTAGTTGTTCAACATGTTCAAGTCATAGCACAAACTGTAGTACTTGTAGTGATGGTGAAAGTGGTGACGATGATGAACGTTCAGCAGCTGCAATTAATAAAAAATTAAAAAACAACAACGATCAGAAAAATCCAATAAATCTTCAAAAGTTCAAATTTCAAAAGATACAAAATCATCATCATCATCATCAAATAAATCAAATTCAACCTCAAAACCAACTTCAGATTCAAAGGGTTCAAAAGATTCAAAAGATTCAAAAGATTCAAAAGATTCAAAAGATTCAAAAGATTCAAAAGATTCGAAATCTAAATCAAACGATACGAAAACTAAGGATAGTAAAGAAACCAAAGATAAAGAAACTTCAAAAACTAAGGATACAAAGGACAGTAAAGAAACAAAAGATGTAAAGGATAGTAAAGATTCTAAAAAAACGGCAACAACAACAACAACAGCAACAACAAATTCAAAAGCATCATCAAACAGTAAATCAAGTAATAATAGCAATGGAGTATCAAACAACAGTAGTGAAACAAGTAAAAAGGTTTCAAAAACTAAATCTGATAAACCATTGTCAAAAGAACAAAAAAGAAAAGAATTTAGAGATAAAATTAAGAGAAAAATTGGTATACTTTCACCTATTGTCGTTCCTGAACAATAACTTAATTAATAATTTTTGAGTTATACCATTAATGTTGATAATAACAACAAAAACAATAAAAACAAAAATAACAATAAAAACAACAACAAAAAAAAAATAAAAAAAAAGCACAGAAATAGTTATTTCATTAAATGTAATATTTTTTACTCAACACAAAAAAAAATACTATTTTAATTCTAAAAATTTTAATAATTTAAAAAAACAATTGGATTGGTTTTATAATAATAAAAATTAATTTTAAAGTAATCTATTATTTGATTATTGATTAATTATAATAATCATGACACTGTCCAATGGTTTTTTTTTTTTTAATTTTCATCTAGATTAAAACCCTACCTTTTTTTTTTTTTTAATTTTTTTTTTTGGTTAAACACTTTTTTTTTTTTTCTTAATAAAATATATATATTTTACACATATATTTTATTTAATTATTTATTTAAAATTTGAAGATAATATTAAAATTATAGAAAGTAATAAAAATACAAATATCAATATGTTGTTGTGTTTTAAGTGGTTTGAAGTATTTGCGCCATTTCCTCTATAGAACTCTGGGTCTCCAAAAAGATAATGTGATGAGTAATTGAATTCTGGATCATACATTAACCCAATTGATAATGAATTATTCGATATTAATGTTTCACCTGTTTGATAAAGTGTTAAATCAAATCTTAAAAAGTCACATTTTAAACATGCAAATTCTTTATAACAATATTCATTTCTATAAACTGTTAATACATCTGGTGTTGTATCAATGGATAAATTCATTCTTTTAAAAATAAAAATATTAGAAAAATTGTTTTTTTTTTTTTTTTTTTTTTTTTTCTTTTAAATTTATATTTACCCTTCAGAAACAACACAATATTTACTTTCTAAATAATTTAATTTTTCATGAACTAATTTTTCACCATTTATGCATTGATTAACCTTGAAATATGTTTTACAAGATGTTGAAGTACAATTTTTTGGGTACCATGCACATGGATAATCTGGAAAATTTATATGGTCCAATTCTGAGGAATTACAATTTAATGTTCTATATCCATCATCCCATATAAATAAAAAATCACTTTTAACTGGTGATCCAAATAATACCCTATGAATCTTTACTTCTCCTGTGCAATCCAAACTATCAAAATTTTGGATCATATAAACTTTGGGATTATAATATCCATAAATATTAATAACTCCAAAAGTTAATATTAATAATGATAATAGCATTAAACTATTTTTATTTATTATAATCATCTTTAAATAATTTCTTAAAAAAAAAAAAAATAAAAAAAAAAAAAAAAAAATACGATTTTGATGAATTATATTTTAACCAAAATTATTAAAATAATTAAAATAATTTTAATTTAATATAACAATTTTTTTTTATTTTATTTATTTTTTTTTGAATAAATAAAATAAAATAAATAAATAAATAAATAATAATAAAAATCAAATAAATGATATTTAATTTTTTATTTTTATTTTTTAATATTATACTAGTATATAGTGATTGGTGATTTTTGCGGTTTTTTTATTTTTTTATTATTTTTTTTTTTTTTTTTTTTTATTAAATAGTATAATATTAAAAAAAGTTGAATAAAAAAAAATAATAAAAAAAAATAATAATAAAAATAAAATAAAAAAATTAATTAAAAAGAAATAAAAAATAATTTAATATAATCAGATCTATATCAAAAAAACATTTTTCTTTTTGGTATTGCTATTATACATAATATGTGTATAAAAAATTTTAAATTGTTTTACATTGGCATACTACTGTTTGTGTGTGTTTATTTTTGATTTATGAAAAGTTCGCCCACTTATTTTTTTTTTTTTTTTTTTTCAAATATGAATTAGTGTGTTATTTTGAAACTGATATATAATTAATTTCAATTTTATTTAATTTTTATTATAAATGTGGGGTTGTGTGTTTAAAAAAAAATAATAAAATAAAATAATAAAAAGAATTAATTACAACGTTTGAACAAAAAAAATAAAAAATAAAAAATAAAAAAAGATTTTTTTTATTTTTTCCACAAGAACCTTTTTCCCAAAAACATGTCAGTATTTTTTTTTTTTTTTTTTTTTTTTTTTGTATTTTTTATTTTTGATTAACAACCATTTGAAAAAAAATGGTATCAGTTAGAAATGCAAAGATAATTTCATTGATTTATCAAATATTTGCTATTTTAGGAGAGATTATTTTATTATTATTGTCACCAAATGATAAAGAAGAAATCGAATTTAATTTACCCAATGGCACACCATCACCAATTTCATCACCCTCTTCCAATAGTTCAACACCTCCAATATCCGCATCAAGATTAAATAATCAAGTTTCCTCCTCATCTTCATCCTCATCCTCCTCGACGACGACGACAACAACAACCTCATTATATGATTCACAACAAGCAACAAATGATTCAATAGAGATTGCTAGTAAATTAACAAAAGCAATTTCAATTGCAACATTACAAAATTCATTATTACCACACAATCAAATGATTGCAAAATCATTAGCACCAAAAAGATTGAATAGAAAAAAAGTTATAGTTGTAACATTAGATGGTGGTGGTATTAGAGGCATTGTAACATTAACCATTTTAAGAGAGTTACAAAAGATGATGGGAATTGATATCATTGATAAAGCACATATGGTTTGTGGTACAAGTACAGGATCAATCATTGCAATGGGTCGTTCAAAACCATTGCCCTATGATGAAATCGTTGAAATCTATAAAAACTTTGGAAAGGTCATTTTCAAGGGTACCGTTAAAAACTTTTTCGTTGGTGCAACACTTGCAAACTCTGATAAAAAAGAACAAGAACTTGCTAAAGTTTTTGGTAATAGTACAATGGGTGATTTTGCTCAAAATAAAAAATTATTTGTTGTAGTTTCAAAACTAAAACATAACCATTCACTCTTACAACAACAGCAACAACAACAACAGCAACAACAAGCATTTATTAATCAATCAACCCCCTCATCATTACAACAACAACAACAACAACAACAGATTTTAACCAATCAACAAAGTGAATTTAAAACTAAAATCATTTCAAATTACAATAAAAAGTATGAAACCGTTAAAGTTTCTGAAGCACTAAATGCATCTTCAGCAGCACCAATCTACTTTAAACCAGTTGAAATTAATGGTCATAAATATGTTGATGGTGGTATTGGTTATCAAAATAATCCAATTTTATTGGCTCATAAAGAATGTTTAAAGCTATATGGTGATATGACAGACTATTTATTCATCTCATTAGGAACTGGTACCTTTGAAGCCACTTCCACCGTTTTATCTCCAAGCAGTAATAAATTGATATTTCAAGCTCAAGAAACCTTTAAAAATGCTGTTGGTCTTATTAAAAATGCTGCATCAAGTATTGGTGATTCCGAAACTCCTCACCAAATATTCAAACAAATGTCAAATTATAAAAATGTTGGTTACTATCGTTTCAATCCAAAGCTCACTCAAAACTTTTCTTTGTCCGATACAAGCAAATCAAGTTTAAATGCAATGGAATCTGAAGCTCGTCAATATATGCAATCTCAAGATATGATTAGAGAAGTTCAAAATCTTAAAAATGAAATCGAATCAATACTAAATTCTTCTTAAACTTAATTTTAAAACTGTATTATTAATTTTTTTTTAAAAAAAATTTAAAAAAAAAAAACTTTAACGAATCTTATTTAAAATATCTCTTAAATTTACTTTTGCAAAAAAAAAAATAAAAATAAAAATAAAAAACACCATTTAAAAAAACCCAGTTTTTTCTCATATAATTAATTTACACAAAAAATTGGTAGTTGATCAAAAACAATCCAGCGTTCATCGAAAAAAAATCAAATTTTTTTTTTTTTTTTTATTTTATTTTATTTTTTTTTCAAAAGAAATCAAAATAAAAATCTTTTTTTTTTTTTTTTTTTATTTGGTATTATTTTTTATGATAAACGTTTATCTATAAAATAAAATGAATAATTTTAATATATATCTTTTGATAATTTTATTATCAATTTTCTTTTCATTTTCAAACTCTCAAAGCTTAGCAGTTTCGGAGCAAAATTGTTTAATGAGTTTGACAACTAAAATTTCAAAATATCAAGATCCCAATACATGGTGCACATCTTTTGTTTGTGCTCAATCAACTGGCACTTCATATTTATATGTAAAGATACTAAAATTAGAAAATACTAATGGAGCTACATCGAATTTGTTTTATTCTGATTTTAGTTGCTTCTCTAATTTAGATACATTGTGTGTAAAATTCCTTTTTAAATTTAAATAGTTTTTCTAATTTTAAATAGTAATTATACTAATTTTTTAAAAAAAAAAATTCATTCTTTATAGAGATTTAACTTATTATACCTTGAACACTAGTTCATTTTTTGGAGGAATTTCTCAAAGAGGCTTGGCAACATCAATCATTCTAAATCAAACTTTCAATCTAGATTTCCCAGAATTAGTAAACCCTCCAACAACATCATTGTAAGTATTTTTTTTTAAAAAAAATAAAGAATAAAAATAAAAAAAAATAAAAACAAAAATAAAAAATAAAAAAAAGCAATATAATTAAAACAATAATGATTTCATTTGAAATTTCAATTTAAAGAAAATATATTTTATCATATACACCCAATACAGTTTCGCAATTTAAAGCAAGTTCCTTTGGAAGTTTAAAATCTTTATATTTTACCACTCAATTGCCAACAGCACCCAGTGTCATGATTCTTCCAGTTTTAAACAATGACTTAACACCTAATAGCAAGATACAATTGGACATTTTTCAGTTTGTATCAAGAGAGGTACCAAATCTTAATAATTTTAACATCACAGATTTGTATGTACTGTTTATATATTAAAAAGAAAAAAACCATTAAATATTAATATTAAAAACTATTTTAGATATTTAACATTAGAACCAACTATAGGGGGCACAGAAAATATCACTACTTTTACAAATGTTAAAAATTTCCATTTGGTTGTAAATACAGATACCCAAGTTATTGATTTTCCTGGTATTTTTAAAGTTAGCAATAATATTGAATATGCGTAGGTAATCATAATTCCAGACAATAATTTGAAAAGGTACAATACTAACCATAATTTAATTGTTAGCTATTTAACTGCAAAATTTACTACACCAACTTCAAAGATAGATATTTCCCTTTCTTCAAATCTTAGATTTTTTGTTTTTTTTTTTTTTTTTTTTTTTTTTTTTTTTTTTTCCCAACTTAATTTTTTTAACAATTTAATTATTGTTTTTTTCCAAAGGGAATTTACCCAGATAAATACAGGAGCATCTAGTATTTTTGCCTACCCATCTCCCAATGGTTTTCCATTAACCCTTCCAGATTCAATTCAATCCATTGTATTTCCAAATACAGGTATTAATGTACCTCAATTAAATGTATTACCAAATTTACAAGCTTTAGATTTTAAAGCAAATTCTATTTCTGAATTTCCTGGAAAAATTGGCTCATCATTAATATATCTGTTAGTATTTGATATTATTATAAATTTTTTGAAAAAAAAAAATTAACTTTTATTTTTTTCATTTAAATAATAGTGGCCTTTCAGAAAATATTATCACTGGAACCATACCAACAACATTTTGTAATACATTATTGGATATTAGCTATAATCAAATTAGTGGCAATTTACCAGAATGTTTCCAATGTAATGTATAATAAAAATAATCTTGTAAAATAATGATGATAATTTCTAATTTTTTCTACAAAAAAAAAAAAAAAAAAAAAAATAAAAGGTTATTACAGCACACAAACAATTTTATATCCATTTTTTTCTGGGAATCCAAATTTAAACCTCACTGGGCCATGTAATTTGAAAGCAATTCCAAATTTTAGTTTAGATCCAATTTCAAAAGAATTTAGGTTATGGGGCTCAAACCTCGGATATTCATATCCTTCAACCCCATCCAACGTTTCATTTTTATTAGTGAAAGTACCAAATGCAGAATTTATTGGTACATATAAAGACTCGATGACAGCAGGTGTTATAGAGTTTACTTTTATAGGTTCAAGCTATACATTAGCTTTAACCCCAACAGCACCTAAAATCATTAATATCTATGGTAATGGATTTTCAACATACACATTTAATGGTCAATACTTTTCATATAATACAAGCGATATATCAATTACAATTGGAGGATATATATGTCAAATAGATATTGCAACATTTTCAAGTGTAACATGCACAACTTTTTCATTCCAAAATGGAACTGAATTGGAGGTTATTTTTAAAGTTGGAGATTTTTCAGTACAACTCTCATTGGTTTATGGCTTAACATATAACAATGTTACTATGTGTACACATAGTTGTAATTATGGTTTTTGTAGTACTGTAGGTAAAGTAGGCACATGTATATGTAAACCATCATATGCAGGTAATGACTGTTCAGTTTCAAATCCATGTCCATCAACTTGTTTAAATGGAGGTAATTGTGACTATTATTATGGCTCATGTAATTGTACTTCGAATTGGGTGGGTTCTGATTGTAGTACCCCATATATAAAATGTGTGGATGATTGTACTAATGGTTTATGCAATACTCAAATTGGTGAGTGTATCTGCAATAAAGGTTGGTCTGGAAAAACATGTGAGGACTTTTCAATTGATTGCCCAAAAAATTGCAGTTTTTCAACAGGAGGTGGCGTTTGTAATCGTACTATTGGTGAATGTAATTGTAATTCAAACTATCAATCGAATGACTGCAGTTTACCATATATTGAATGTAACAGTGGTTGTAATAACATTTCAAATGTTGGTAATAAATGTAATAATCAAACTGGTGTATGTGCTTGCTCTACCTATTGGCAAGGTACATCTTGTGAATTGCCAAGTCATTATATTACATCGATTCAACCAACAACTACTGAAGGTGGTTTTGTTTTAATTTATGGATGGTTTGGCGGAAGTGGCTATCATAATAACCCATTGATAACGATTGGATCATTAGAATGTACTTTAAATTCAATCAATGAATCTATAATTAATTGTACAATAGGTGGTGGTTCAGGAACAAAATCAGTTTCAGTTCAACAAAATGGTTTAACATATACTGGAAAGGATATTTTCCATTACACTGACATTACCTATAAATGCCCCAATGATTGCTCTGGACATGGTACTTGTAATAAATTAGTTGGTCAATGTAAATGCTCAAGTGGATGGGGTGGTTTTGATTGTAATGCTAAGAATACAGTTCAATCCACTTCAACCACATCATCATCTGCCTCAACCACCGCAACAACAACATCAGCCTCTACAACTACTGGTAACTCAACACCAGAGCCAACACAAGAACCCATAGTTATCCCAGAAACAATAACAACAGTTAATACAACCATTGGTTCTGCTGTAATTAATAATGAAAAAACATCATATGAAATTAAAATTTCATCTTTAGTTGAATATGATTTCAATGGTGTGGTTGTCAAAAAAGTAAGTCTATTAGAGAAATGGGACGTTGAAAAATTAACACAAAACAGTACATACATTTTTAAGCAAACTTTAAATGGTACAAACTGTATAGTGACCTATTCAATTGAAGAGGTTAAAACAACTAGAGATTATAATTTCGCTGGTATAGATTTAACATTGGATGCTGGTGGTATAAAAATCTCTGTGAAAATTGAAAACTATGAATATTTAAATTCATTAAATACATTACAACTTCAAATTGAATCATTAGCTGGAACAAAAAATAATGACAATGATGATGATGATGACGATGATGAATGTAACAAAAAGGATTTATCAGTTGATACCAATGAAATGGATAAAAATCAATTATTAAATTATATAACAATCTCAAAAGATCAAAAAATATTATATGGCAGATTTATTAATAGAGTAATTAGTGATACTAGACCAACATTTATAACAACATCAATAGTTTCAAATAATGGAAACTCAGTTATACTTGGTTTAAATCTACCTCATTGTATTGATTCTTGTTTAATTGACCCGGGTATGTTTTTTTTTTTTTCTTTTCTATAAATAATTAAACTTAATTTTTTTTTTTTTTTTTAGTATTTTTCTGTTTTGGTTTCATCATTTTATAAAACTTGTGATAATTCTGATGATTCAGGTAGACCAGCTTGGCTTTTACCAGTAGTTATAGTTGTACCTTGTGTTGTTTTAGCTTCAGCAATAATAATTGGTGCTGTGGTTTATAGAAAAAATAGAATGGCCATTTTAGTTGCAAAGAACAAATATTCATTTAGTCTCAGGAAATTATCTAAAAAAAATTAAATAATTAAATAATGTTGTACAATAAAATTAAATATAACCTTGAAATCAAAAAAAAAAATTATTGTCGTGTTTCAATTTTTTCTATTTTTTTTTTTTATTTTCGTTTTAACTAAATTAATTTTTTTATTTTTTAATTTTTTTTTATTTTTTTTATAATTTTTGTGTATACATCAATAGTCATGTCTAAATTGTTTAATAATTTATTATTGAAAACGAATAAAAATCAATTTATTCAATCATTTTCAATAAAATCTCAAACCAACAATATTTTCAATACTATTATTAAAAATGAAAAAAAATCAATCACCCCCATTTTGTCGAAATCCTCACCATCCCCATTAATTATAAATAATAATAATATATTTATCAATAATAATAATATAAACACAATAAATTGTTTTAATTATAGAAAAATACAATTTACAACTCAAACTCCAACTCCAACCCCAACTCCAACTCCAACTCCAACTCCAAATAATAATAATAATAATTTTAAAGAAGAACAAAAAAAAACTACAAGAAAAGAATAAAACGATTGGATTATATGTTTTAATTACGATTATTGGTATTTTAGGATTATCATATGCAGCAGTACCTTTATATAGAATATTTTGTAGAGCCACTGGATATGGTGGTACAACTAGAGATGCTGATGAATTTGAAGTGAATAAAAAAGAAATTTAGATAGAACTGTTTATCCAATTAAGGTGACATTCTCTGCATCGACAGCAAATAAAATTCCATGGACATTTAAACCAACACAAAGTACAATCGAATGTTTACCTGGTGAACCAGTTTTATGTTTTTATAGAGCAACCAATAACACTGACACACCAATCATTGGTGTCGCCACTTATAATATCACTCCAATGAAAGCTGGTGCCTATTTCACAAAAATTCAATGCTTTTGTTTCGATGAACAACGTATCAATGCTCATGAAACAATTGATATGCCTGTATTATTTGTAATTGAACCTGAACTTTTAGATGATAAAAATATGAAAGGTGTTTCAGATATAACATTATCCTACACCTTCTTTAAATCAAATGACCAAGGTGAATTGGAGGAAATTTAAATTAAAATAAAAAAATCGTTGTTTTTTTTTTAAAAATAAAAAAAAAAAGTTAAATAAATGGTATTTTTTTTTTTTTTTTTTATTTATTATTATTATTATTGTTATTGTTGTTATTTTAATAACTAATTAATATAGTTATTATTTAGGAATTGTATTGGTTGTATTATTATTATTATCATTATTATTGTTTTTTTTTTTAATATTTTTGTTTTTGATTATTAATTTTATTTACTGATTTGAGTACTAAGGATTGGAGCCAAAACTGCAACTAAAACGATTGCAACAATAATTAAGAGAATATACATTTTCTTTCTAGATTTTTTATGTTGTCTATTTGCTTCGGCTAAATTCTCAACACCCTCTTTAGTATTTAATACAGTGGATTCAACGTTTGCTTCGATTTGATTGAGCAATTCACCTTGAGTCTCAACCAATACTGCCATATCTAAAAATAATTGATGTAACTCTGCAATACTTTGTTCTAATTTCAAAATATCATTATGTCTATCTTGAATATAATCCAATGCATTCTTTGCTTGTGTATGTAAATGTGTATATAGAATAGTCTCTTCGAAAATCTTTTTTGAATCACCTGAATCTATTGCTTCTCTGATCTCCTCTTGTGTTGCATCGGGTTTAACTAATCAATATAGTCATTAAAAATCTAATTAATATTCATACTACTGATTACTACTCTAAAATATTGATTAATACATACCAATTTTATATTGTCTTTCAATTTTTTCTTTATATTTATTTTTATAATTATTTTGAATCTCTTGGTATTCTCTCATCATTTCCACAAACTTTTGTGTTAATGTATTATGCATATTCGATCTGATACGTACTTCTGTTGGTGTTGCAGTTTTTGTGGCTGCAAATTTATCGTTATTTATTTTCATTGTATCTAATTTCTTCTTTAATTCAGAGAATGATTTATTTGTACCATCCAACATTTGTTGTATATCATCCTCATATTCTAATAATTTATTCATAGATTTAATATAATATTAGTAAATATATGTATATATCTCTATTGTGTGTGTGTGTGTGTCGTTGGTTTAATGTATATTGTGAAGGTTCATAAATATCCACTGTCTACTACTTAACTTTTCCCCTCCCTATTGATCACTTATACTACATTACTTTTCTGAAATGAATAAAAAAATAAACAAAAAAATAAAAATAAAAATAAAAAAACATACTTGAACCTTGATCAACATTAATCGAATTTAAAGATAGGACATATTTATCTTCTATACTTCTTACACTCCTTTTGACTGCAGTCATTAAAGTTTTTAAACTACCAACTTCAGTATAAAATTCAGGCATAAATTCTTCGGCAGCCTCAGGATCGTCTGGACCTAACTCAATATCATTGATTGATGGATCCTCATAATTTGATCCTGATGGTTCTGATGGTGACTCTGGTGTCTCTTCTCCTTTTCCTTTTTACCTTTTTCTTTTTATCGACTTCTGGTTTAACACCACCTGCATTCTTATTTTAATTTAATATTTAGTATTTCAATATTTAAATTATTTTTTTATATTTTTTATATTTACTCTTAATTCTTGTAAACGATCTTCCATTTTTTATTTTTTCTTTTTATTTTTTCTTTTTATTTTTTTATTTCTTTTTTTAATGGATTCTTTTTATTATTTTATTTTCAAAAAATAAAATAAAAAATTTATATTGTTACAATTGGATTTTTTTTTATTTATTTTTTATTTTTTTGTTTTTCCTGGTTTTATTTTCTTCTTTTTGTTTGTCTAAATAGTTTTAAAACTATATAATTTTGAATATATTGTTAATAATTTGAAATTTTAAAATAAAATTTTTTAATATTAAAAACTATTTCTCTATGGGGTTTTTTTATTTGTTTTTTTATATTTTTATTCAAATTTTATTTTGTGTGGTGGGTTATTGTTGTATGTGTGGAGTGAGTGTGTGTGTGTAGTGGAAGTTATTGTTTCTACCTTTATACATATATGTATTTTTTTTATTTTTTTTATTTTTTTATATTATTTTTATTTGTTTTTTTTATTATTATTAATTTTTTGTTTAATTATAAATTTATTGAAAAAAAAAAAGACGATGAATAAATTATAATTTTGTTTAATTTTGTTTTTATTAGTTATCTATGTGTGTTCAGTCGTCTTTGTTAATTTTATTAGATTGGAAAAAAAAATTAAAAAAAATTGAATTAATCTAATAAAAAAAAATAAAAATAAATAAATATAAAAATAAATACTTTAAAAGATCTTTAGTTAAAATTAAAAATAAAAAAATAAAAAATAAAAATTTTTAATTATTTTTTATTTTTTTTCATGTTCAAAAGCAACAAACGTAAAAAAAAAAAAAAAATAAAATAAAAAAATAAAAAAAAATAATTTAAAAATTTCAGTGAAAATAAATTCACCAAAGTTTAATCAATGTGGTATTAAAGAAAAAAAATAATAAAAACAATAAATAAAACGAAACTAAATAATAACCCATTGATAATAATATTGGTAATAATAAAAATAACAAAAAGTATTGATGATAATTTTAAAAATTCACACATAACACTTTATGAAAAAAAGTTTGATTTCTTTTTTTTAATCCCGTTAAAAAAAAAAAATGCATCAGGTGGTCAAAAAAATAAAAAATTAACCAAATACAATATATTTTTAAAAACTTACTTCGCCGATTAATATTTTTTTTCTTTTTCTTTTTTTTTATTTATTTATTAATTAATTAATTGAATTTAAAAATTTAAAAAAAAGAAAATAAAAAATAAAAAATAATAAAAAAACAAATAAAAAAATTTAAAAAATAATAAAAAAAAAAAAAAAAAAAAAAAAAATGAAAATTTTAAAAAAAACTGGAAGACAGAACAATTGCATCATTACTCGAGTTCGAACAATTTGGCAAATATTTTCAGAGAATTGGATTGTCCAAAAAAAAATAAAAAAATAAAAAATATAAAAAATATAAAAAATAAAAATGAAATAAACAAAAAAAAAATAAAAAAAATAAAAAAAATAAAAAAATAAATAATAAAAAAAATAAAACAAAACTAAATAGATTTACATTACCTTTTTATTTTTTATATTTTTTTAATTTTTTTTATTTTTTTTTTCACCTAAAAAAAACTTTTTTTTTTTTTTTATTATTTTTAAAAAAAAACGAACGAAAGAAAAAAAAAAAAAAAAAAAATATGAGTAGTGGTTTATTTATTGTTAAATATAATAAACAATTATTTTTAAATTCTATTGTATCCTCACAAAGGATATATTATTCAAGTAAATCAACAACATTTAAGAAAACCGAAAAAAATAATAGACCAACAGAACATGTGAATAAACCATCAATATCAAGGGAGGATTCATTATTTCAAATATTTGAAAAATATGGATTCAATGAAAGGGAGCTATCGAATCAAACCATTTGGTTACCTATTCTAAAAACACAAAACTATAATTTCAACCCATTGAATTCGATGTCCATTGATGAATATCATCAAAGTTTTGATTTAAAACTATTGAATACATTTAAACAATTAATAACAAAAGAATTAAGATCAATAAATAGTGATGATCCAAAAAAATTACAAAAACAAAAAGAAATCTTTAAAGTTGAAAAATCATTATTTATTACAGAAACAAATCAACATCAACAACAACAACAACAACAACAAAAATCAATTTCAAAAATTATTGAAAAACCAGAGGATTTTCTAGATTTAGATAAATGTAAACCACTAAAATCTTATTTTAGTAAAAGTATAAGCAATATGAATCAAATCACAGACAATGATTACAATCAAGCATTGGTATGGACTCAACAAATTTTACCAAATAGTTATAGAATTCAAAGATCACCAAATACTCCAGATAAAGAATTGGCCAATGAATGTTTTAATTACATTTATCCAATTTTAAATTTCTTATATTATATATATCAAGATCAATTCTCTTACACAATTCATTCCATTACAAATTGCAGAGAGGATTACAATGAAAATGATTTAAAATTAAAAATTAAAAAAATTCGAAAATCTATTGAATCAAAAATTAAAGAATCAAGAAAAAGAATTTTTAAACAACAATATAGTCCAATTAAAGAAACAATTGGTATTTCTTGTAATAATATTTTAAATATGAATGGTTTAAATCAGTTTATATCAAATAGTAATAGTTGTAATAATAATAATAATAATAATAATAGTATTAACAATAGCAGTGAAGAGAATACCAATAGTAATAATAATAATAATAATAATAATAATAATAATAATAATAATAATAATAATAATAATAATAATAATAATAATAATAATAATAAAGTATTATTTGTAATTCAATTATTATTAACATCAGAAACTAATGATTTATATGTATCAATTGGTAAAGCAAATCATACAAATGGAAAAGGTTGGTCATATCCAATTCCATATCCACAAGGTGTTATACCACTAGAACGTGATGAAATACCACCAAGTAGAGCATATAAAAAACTAATTGAGGCATTCCAACTAATGGGTACAATACCATCACCTGGTTCAAGAATCGTTGAATTAGGTAGTTCACCAGGTGGTTGGACTTCAATTTTAAATCGTCTTTATAATTCAAATGATAATGATTTAAATAGTAATAATAATAATAATGATAATGATAATAACAATAATCAATCATTAGAATCACCATTACAATTTGAAATTCATTCAATTGATAGAGCTAAATTAGATTCACAATTTGATGATTTTAAAAATATTCATCATTATCAAGCAAATGGCACTAAATGGTTACCACTTTCATTTTTGAATGATTTGGATAATAGACCAGTTAGTTGGTTATTGAATGATATGGCAGTACCACCAAAATTAAGTTTGGAAACTTTGGAGAAATGGATAAAAGGTAAACATGCTCAATATTTCATTTGGGCCATTAAATTCACTGGTGATGAGAATTATAAATCTGCAGTTTCAGATTCTTATAAATTAATGGAAAAATATGGTATTAAAGATTTTAGAATTAAACATTTAACTTATCAAGGTAATGAAATAATGTTAATGGGCAAAATATATTAATAGTGTATACATCTCTCTTCTTTACCTTTTTTTTATTTTTTTTATTTTATTTTTATTTTATTTTTTTAAATTTTCAAAATAAAAACAATAAAAATATAATTTTTTTTCTTTTTTTATACTACAAAATGAATAATAATTTTTTTTATTATTTAATTTCTTTTTTTTTTTTACAACCTATTGAACTTTTATATAAAAGTTTTAAGCAGCCAATAAAGTTTCGAAAGATTGAGTTGAACCATTTTCTAAAACTCTAATGATTGGGGTATATTCACAACGTTTATTATTGACTAAATATTTAGTGGCATGATCAAAGGCAAATTTCTTTTCATTTGATGATGATTTTGAACCAATCCAAGTATAGATTTCATTACCCAAATCAATGATGAAAACATCTTCAGATTTCAAAGAGGATTTATTGATTTTACCACGTGAAACCTCAGTGAATTTAAGGGCACCAGAGGCGTCTGATAATTTGAATAAAACTTTTTCAGATTTAGTTGGGGTAGTTACAGCTTTGGTAGAGATTGCTCCTTTACCACCTAAAAGTTTCCAAAATTCAGCTGGGATATCAGAATCTGTTTCACTGAAAACTTCAACTTTTGGTAAACCTTTTCTCTCTGCGTCAATTGCACGTGCAACTTCAGCAGCTTTAATTTTTTCTTGTGGACTTGATTTACTACCATTGAATTGATAGATGGTTAAACCTGCATCCAAAAGGAAACAATCACCACTATTCAATGAGCTTGTTGCAAGTGGTACTTCAGCAACTTTAGCATTCTTATCACCACTGATATGTAATAATCTTGGTTTATATTCAGTTGGTTTAACTTGGTTAAATCCTGAATCAACACCACCTGATAAAATGTAATATTGTGGGAATAAAGATAAAAAGCTTGAACTCTCATATGATTGGCATTCACGATATTGAACTGGTGCACCACCTAAGAAATCATCTAATTCAACTCTAATAATAAAAAGAGGTTAATAAACAATTATTATTTTTTATTATTGTTATTATTATTTTATATTTGAAAAAAAAACTCACGTTTTATAAGCAGCAGTACCAGCCTCATCTTGTGAAGTGAAAGTTCCTAAAAAGAAATGAATATCATGTTTAAGTGAATTACCTTCTTTAAAAGTATGTAAAATGATATAGCTATCACCATCATAGAATTTGCCATAGGTAGATTCTGGAACTGGAACAACTTTAAAGTTTTCAATTCTCCAGATCTTAAGTCCTGGTGCTTGACCAACACCTTTCCATTGGGCTTCAGTTTGGGCAGCGTCCAATCTACATTTTTTATCCAAATCTGTTCCAATACCAGCTTTTTAAATAAGAAAGAAAAAAATTTTAAAAAAATAAAGATAAAAATAAAAATAAAAATAAATTAATAATAATGTTAAATAAATAAAAAAAAAAAAAAATTAAATAAATAAAAAAAAAAAAAACTTACCAACATTGGTGGCAGTAATATCTAATTTTCTGTTCTTAATCATTTTGTATTTTAAAGTTAGTTTTAATTAATGGATTTTTTAATAAAAAAATTTAATAAATAGTTTTTTTCAAAAAAAATAAAAGGTCAAAAAATTGAAATTAAAATATCAAAAAAAAATAAAAAATTAAAAAAATAAAAGTTTTTTTTAAAATGAAAAAATCCCTTTTTCATGTAAAACGGTACTCAGTTAACAATTTTGTGTGAACGATTACCTTGAGATCTGGGGATATCACTAAATTTTTTTTTTATTTATTTTTATTTTTATTTTTATTTTA
>JH722827.1:46669-50862 GCA_000277465.1 Dictyostelium intermedium | reverse complement strand
TAATAATAATAATAATAATAATAATAATAATAATAATAATAATAATAATAATAATAATAATAATAATAATAAGTGAGTTAAGGATTTTTTCATTTAAAAAATAAAATAAAATAATATATTACATTCTTGGATAAGAATCTTCATCATTTAAAAATAAAATTACCGAATATGGAAATCTATAATTAAAAGATTTAATTGTTTCAGTTGGTAATGAGATATCGGCATGATTAGAGATATGATTATCAAAGTAATCATCATCTTCATTCATAAAAGTTAAAGGTTCTTCTTGATTCCTCTTTATTAATTCATTAAATTCTTGATCTTCCCATTCCCAATCTAAATTATCATTTTTATTATTTTTAGAATCGTTTTCAATTGAACTAGTAGTTGATATATTATCCATATAAAATAAATGATTCTTTTGTTGTTGTTGTTGTTGTTGATTATTATTATTATTATTATTACTATTATTATTATCTCTATCTTTAATTTCCTTTTCTAATAGTTCAGTATAATTTAAAAGATTAATTTGATTATTATTACAAAGGTCATCATTAATATTTAATATGGGTGTCTCTTTAGTTATAATATGTAATTGCTCCAATTGTTTAAATAATGGTTCTTTTAGATTTAATAAACTATTCCAACCATTTAAATCCATTGAAATTACGCCAATTAATTCCAATGTACTTGATCTAACATAATTATCAGAGTCTGTTAATCTTTTAACTATTAACTCTAATAATTTGTTTAATGGTGGTGATGATAAATTACCAACAATATCATTACCACCATTGTTATTATTTTTATCATCACCATTATTATTATTATTAAATACTAATTCCCTAAAACTATTATTATTTTTAATATCTTGAAATACTCTTTTTAAAAAGCATATTGTTATATCTCTAATATCGCTATGTGGTGAATATAATAATGAACTAATTGAATCTATAAATTCTTTATCAAAATACTTTTTTCATGATAAAAATAAATTATCAATAAGTAAAATGGTTAACCACAAAATAATAAAACTAAGAATGATTTTTTTTATTATTTTAATAAACTTACATTATATTTTGATTTTATAAGGTCATAATTTGAAAGTAATTTAAATAGAGTATTAAATGATTCCTTTAATAATGGTTTGCTTAATTTTATTAAATTTTTTAAAAATATAAAAAGTGAATCAAATTGAATATTTTTATCATTAATGAATGTTGTAGGTTGTTGTTGTTGTTGTTGTTGGCTAATTAATTGTATATCCAACCATTTATTTATATCTATTAAAGATAAACACTCCAAAGCTTCTTTATGGGTTTTATTTGACATTGATGTAAAATTTATTTTCAAAATACAACACTCCAATATATATCTAACCCATTCATTGGTGAGATCACCTTTATTATTATTAGCGTTTTCATCATCATCATCATCATCATCATTATAGCTAATATTTCTTTTTAGAATTTCTTTTGTACATTGAAACATATGAAATTGGTAGATTGAAGTATCATCGATGATACCAATATTTCTGTTGATTAACATCTGAATGATTGGATTCAATTTATTAAATAATGAACCAATTGAAGGGAATAAAAAACTATTATCCAATGTACCAATTAAATCGATTGCAGTTGTTATACTCTCTCTATTAATAGTTTGATTTGAAACTGATAATGGCAATAATAGTTTCCCAATGATTGATATAAAGAAATTAGTAGTGTCATCATTTAAATATTCACTACCACCACTACTACTACGAGCACCATTTTGAACTATAACATTTAACATTTCAATTGCTCTACTTCTAACCAATCTATTTCTATCTAAAATCAAAGAACTTAATAAACATATTAAATCAGTCTCTTTTATATATGTCGCTAACTTGATTCTATTATTTTCATCATTTTCATTATTAAATTCATATAAATGAAATAATAAATTAATTGAAAAATCCAAAATACATAGTTTAATATCATTCGAAGTTGATTCATTTGATAAAAGTGTTTGAATTTGATTTATTATCATTGAATTGATGGGTCCAATTTGAATGGTGAATAGTAGTGATGCTAATTCAGTGGATGATCTCGATACAAATGTCGACGGATAGTTAAAACTTGAAAATATCGATTCAATCATCGTTTCATTCTTTTCATTATTACCATCAAATAGTAATGCTTTTATCATTATTATATTATCCTTATTACATTGAATTAACTCTTTAATAAATAGTATACTATTATTCTTTATTAATGCATTATTTGAATTTATTAATTTTTGTGTTATTAATTCAATTATATTATTATTATTATTATTATTATTATTATTATTATTATTATTATTATTATTATTATTTAGAAATAAATTTATAATTGATTTAAATGATAGAAGTAATGCCAATAATCTTATATTAGCAGCTAATAATCTTTGAAGATTGCTTGTTGAATCTTGGAATATATTTATTATTGATTTTTGTTGTTGTTGTTGTTGTTGTTGTATGGTTTTTAATTCATTTGACCTTTTTTTAATTGAGTGAATAGTTCTATTTAAAAGGTTATAGGAATCATTAAGTTTAAGTGCAACTTCATCTGATCTCATCATTCCTTTTAATCTATCAAATATCTTTTCAAATTTGGTATCATCTGAACTATGGTGATTGTGTTCATGTGATGATTCATCATCATCATTATTATTATTATTGGTGGTGGTGGTGTTATTGTTGGGTTTTTCCTCTACATTTAATAATAAAAAATCAAATAATAATTTTTTCCTTAAATTTTCAGACTGAAGAAATTGTTTTAGTTCATTGTTCATTTTTTTGTTTTACCAAAAAAAAAAAAAAAATTAAAAAAGTGAAAGATTTTGTGGAAATAAAAAAAAATTTTAGAAAAAAAAATAAAAAAATAAAAAAAAAAAATAGAAATAATTAACGAGGACAAATAAAATTTGTACCTCAAATTGAATTATATTTTTTTTTTTTCCTAAAAAATGAAAAAAATAAAAAAAAAGTGAAAACAAAAAAAATAAATATAAATAAAAAAATAAAAAAATAAAAAATAAAAAAAAGAAACTTGGATCTTGGACGAAACGTGAAAATAATAAAAATTAAAAAAAATAAAAAATTAAAAAAAAAAAAAAAAATAAAATTTTAAAAAAAAAAATTAGAAAAATCAAAAGATTTTTGTTTACCTTCAGGCATAAATTAATCGCACACCAAATTTAAAGTGCAACAACCCCATTGAAAAAAAAAAAAAATTAAAATCAAATGATTATTTAATCATAAATATTATATTATATAAATTAATTTTTTTTTAAAAAAAATTAATATAAAATTATTCATATAAAAAAAAAAAAAAATGACTACAACATCACCCACAACTACTATTGATAGTAGTAATAGTGGTAATAACAACGAAAATAACAGCAATGGATTTAATAAAGCAAGTTCATCAAGTAGAAATAGAAGTGGTAGTATAAACATAGGTAGAAATAGATCAAATAGTGATTCTGATAACAATAATAATAATAACAACAACAACAACAATAATAATAATAAAAACAATAGTGGAGATAATGATTGTAATAATAATAATAATAATATTAATAATAATAATAATATTAATAATAACAAAAATGAAAACGATAATGAAAGTGAAACCAACAGTAAAAATACAGCCAACTCATCACCAACATTATCGTCATCATCATCAACATTAAAACCATATACGAATGTAGTTGAATATTCAAAATCTGAATTTAATTTAATGACTAAATCTTTAAGATTCATTGATAAAAATAGATATCTATCTACTGTAAAGTGTACTATTTTAGGTTTAAGTGGTATGTTATTTACTTTTTTTTTTTTTTGTATTTTTCTTTTTTTTATTTTTTATTTTTATATTAGATATTAGATATATATTAATATTTTTTATGTATTTATTTGTTGTTAAAAACACACATTTATTATCTCAATGAAAGGTGTTGGTAAAACATCATTCATAAGAAGATTTTCATCAGGGGAGTTTTTAGTTGAAGAGTCTACAACATTTGGAGCTATTAGAACATTACATATGATGCATTATAGTAATTTATCATTACATTTAGAGATATGGGACTCTGGTGGTCATGATAGATTGAGAGGATTATTACCATTCTATTTATCGAATGCAAATTGTGTTATGTTGATGTAT
>JH722827.1:39169-41669 GCA_000277465.1 Dictyostelium intermedium | reverse complement strand
ACCATCACATTAGGAGCATTAGCATACAAATTGAAACTATCTCAAGAAGCAGCATGGGAAAAAACATCCACGATAAATAAAACATACAGAAGGATAATAGAAGGTAATACAAAAAGAAATTGGAAGAAGATAATAATAAGAAAACTAGAAAGATTTAGCAAAGACTGGAACTCCAACCTAATGCAAATCCAACTTCCAAAACATTTGAATCAATTTCAAACAATTGATATGAACTTCATTTCTAACTAAAATTAACATAAATAAACAATAGAACATGGTGTCAAAAAAAAAAAAAATTAAGGTTATTTAAAAAAAAAAAAAAAAAAAATACATTTTTTTTAAATAATTACAAATTATATTTATAAATGTTTTAAAATTTTAAATCTAAAAAAATCTCTTTAAGTCCATCTGATTAAACATATTGTATTATTAAAATCAATAATTAAAAAATCATTGGTTATAAAACATTTAAAAAAAACTTTAAATAAAACAGAGTTGAGAATTAATAACAACCAAGTTTTATTATGAATCATAAACAAAATTTTGAAATAAAATTTTAGTTGTTCCTGATTCACAACTCTAATTTTTAAAGCTTTTTATTTATTTTTGTTAAAACTATGTCTTTTTTAACAATCTGAAGATGTTTGATTTTTTTACTTTTTGAGAAACTTCGTTTAAAAAAAATCAAAAAAGAAAATGGAAAACTAAAAGTCAAAAAAAGAACAATAAAATTCGTCAGAAAGATCTTTTATTAAATTCACAAATTGGTGAAACTATTTTTTTTATTTTTTATTTTATTTTTTATGGTGAAAAATGGGTTGGCGAAAATTCTTTTTAAAAATAAATTAATTTTATTTTTTTTTATTTTTTTTTATTTTTTTTTTCACAATCTCGTTATTACTTTATTAAAAAAAAAAGATATTTTTTTTACAAAAAATTGTTTACAATTATTTCCTTTTTCTTTTTTTTTTTTAAATCATAATTCAAACCACAATTCTTTAACTTAAAAAAAAAAAAAAATTAAAAAAAATCAATCAATAAAAAAACATAAATTTAGAATTTCTTTAAATAAAGATGGGGTCATCATTAAATAAACCCTTATCAGATAGAGTGGAGGATATAGATAATCAATCATCAATGATATATGATCCATGGAGACATAGAGGTGATGTTAACTCTACCTATCATTCATCATCATCAGTTACACATAGAAGAAGGAATCACAGATTATCACCTCTAGAGAAACAAAAAATGAAAAATATACAGAGTTTAAATTTTAGTGTAAATGATAATCTTTTACAAAGAGCTGAATCAGAGAAAACAACAAAAGGGGTAAAAAAATAATTTAAAAAGAAAAAAAAAAAGACTCTGCTGGGATAGCTGAAATGTTGAATGATACTAATATGATTTCTTTTTTTTATTTTTTTTTTTTTCTAAAATTAAAAAAAAAGATTCATTTAAAAAAAACTTTTGGTAAATGGATTATATGTTTATTTTTGGGAGTTATAGTTGGATGTATAGCGTATGTAATTAAAATGGTTGTTCAATTACTTCAAGGTTTAAAATTTCATTATACAAATCATTGTAAGTGGAGAGATATATATATATATATTATTAAGTTTATTTATTAATAATAATCTATGTTGTTAAATATATATATATATTATACATATTTTCAAAGATGTATCACAAGGATTACAAAGTGAAGCCTTTTTAACATTTTTAGGAATAAATTTATTATTTGTATTTTTATCATGTTTAATGGTGATAGTGGCGGGACCATTAGCGAGTAGTTCAGGTATACCAGAGGTGAAAGGAATTTTAAATGGAGTTAAAGTTAGAGAGGCATTAGGATTTAGATCATTATTTGGAAAGATTATATCACTTGTACTATCATATTCATCTGGATTATTCGTTGGACCAGAGGGGCCAATGATCCATATTGGATCGGCAGTTGGGGCAGCGATTAGTCAATTTAAATCATCGACATTAGCATTCTACCCATCATTATTTCTTTCGTATAGAAATGATAGAGATAAGAGAGATTTCATATCGATTGGTGCTGCAACTGGATTAGCTGCTGCATTTGGTGCACCAATTGGTGGTGTACTATTTTCAATTGAGGAGGTGTCTTCATTTTGGTCAAGACAATTAACTTGGAGAACTTTTTTCACTTGTGTAATATCTGCATTCACCACTAATTTCCTTTTACAAGGTATTGGTTCATCACCTGATATGCATGATACTGGTTTACTCACTTTTGGTTTCTCACGTCTTTATCTTTTTCGTTATTCGGAACTATTGTGTTTTTGTTTCTTAGGTTTAATTGGTGGTCTTTTGGGCGCTTTCTTTGTCTTTTTAAACATTCATTTAAACAAATGGAGAAAGGAAAAATTAAAATTAAATCCTTATTTAAGATTATTTGAAGTAAGAATTATCCATTATCATTATCATCATTATCATCATTATTATTCATAATTTATTAATTTATTATTATTAT
>JH722824.1:6920-17438 GCA_000277465.1 Dictyostelium intermedium | reverse complement strand
CTTTTACTTTATTATTTTTATTTTTATTTTATTTTTATTTTATTTTTTTTTATTATTTTTTTTTTCATTCCTCCCTTCTTTTGTTTGGAATAGGTCAATCTCATTATATTTTAATTTGATAAATGGTTTTATGATGTCACCACATTGGGAATTTCGAAATTAAGTAAAAAAATCAAAAATTTTGTGCAATCTTTTTTTTTTTTTTTATCAAATACTAAAAAAAAAAATAAACAATAAATAAAAAAATAAATAAGAAAATAAAAAAATAATAGAGGAATATTTTTTATGTAAATAAATGGTATATATACCTCTTTATCTTAATCTTTTTAATGAGTTTATTATTATTATTATTATTTTTTCACACATAAAAAGTTCACCAATTTTTAACCGTTATATTGATTTTTTTTCTTTTTTTTTTTTTTTAAATTTTTTTCTTAATTTTTTTAATTTTTTAAATTTTTAAATTTTTTTTTCATATTATTCCACACTCTTTGACCATCCTTTCATCATCAATCATCCAAAGGCGTACCCAAAAATAACAACAAATAAAAATAAAATAATTTTTTTAAAAAAAAAAAATTAAAGTTTTTTTTTCTTTATTTGCAAAAATAATAATAATAATTTTTAGAAAAAAAAACATAATTTATAAAAATAAAAAAATAAACAATATAAAAAATAAACAATATAAAAAATAAAATAAAAAATAAAGTAAAAAGCAAAATAAAACCAAAAATAAAGATAAAAAAAAAAAAAAACAAATATAAAAATAATAAAATGTCAAATTCAGATAATTTCTCATTTGATAACTTTAGATTATCACAATCTATCGATTTAACAGGGTTTGCCAATCAATACGGATTAAACAATAGCATTAGCAATGTAAATAGTAGATACAATTTAACCTCATTCAGTGAGTTTTCACATCAACTTGAACTTGAGCAACAACAACCAACACCAACACTACCACAACAACAACAACAACCATCACAACAACAACAACAACAACACACCCACCATAATAATCTTAACCTTAATCAAACTCAACAACAACATCAACAATTATTACTTCAAGCTCAACAATTATTACAACAACAACAAGCAGCACAACAAGCAGAACTTTTACAACAGCAACAACAACAACAAGCAGCACAATTACAACAATTATTACAACAACAACAACAAGCACAACAACAACAAGCACAACAACAAAATGAGCTATTATTACAACGTCAAATTGAACAACAACAACAACAACAACAACAACAAAAATTACAAGAACAAAACGAAATTCAAAGATTACAACAACAAATTCAACAAATGGAACAAACATTTATAACAGGAGATGTTAATACAGAGTTGAGTGAGTTATTGAATAATTTGGAGACATTGGGACATGAATCGATTCAACATTTATTCTTTTTATGTAAAGTGTTACAACCTCATTTGACCGAGGAATTAAGATTTCCAATGTTGAGTAAGATGTTTAGTGATATGCCACAAATGATACCATTATTGAGTGTTTCCAACTATAGTACCTATTTACAGGATCCAAATAATCATGCATTCAAACTTTTTATGGATTTCAAAGAATTGGCTAACCTTCTCTGTAAGATAAGTTATTTACAATTGTTTCATTTGACCAATAATATAATTCCACCAGGTTCACCACAATTTCAATTCACTTTCTTTCTAAATGTTCAAGAGTACTTTAGATTGACCCCATTCGATCGTTTACGAATTTTCAATCAATCTTTGGGTGGTGATCAATCCCTATCAAACACCTATTTACATATTCAAAAAATAATGTCTTTAGATTCTTCAATACCAATCGATATCATTCATTTCGTCGCTGGTATCATCTCATTACCAATACCTGATCTCTACTTATTTCATCATTGGTTCTCAAATCTATCAAAGAAATTGTTAGCTGTTCTCTTGGCATTACTTCAATTAGATTCTTCAACAGTTTTAGATTTAAAAAGAATTTTAGCAACAAGTGTAACATTTACAAATGATAATAATAATAATAATAATACAAATAATAACAACAACAACAATAATAATAATAAAAACAATATTTTAAATAATACAATAATACCGCACAATAAAATTAATGATATCAATATGAATATTAATATGAATGACACTTCATTACCAATGCCAATATATATAGATAATAGTAATAATATAAATAGTATAAATAATAATAATAGTAATAATCCTGTAGAAACACCAACCTCACCTGTACAAAATAATAATATAGAAAATTCATCCGCTCCATCCTCTCCTTTTATAAATAATAGTTATAGAGAACCATCATCACCAATTCAATTACCATCAACACCAAACATTTCAGTACCTGTATCAAAACAATCACAATCATCACAACCACAATCACTTCCAACACCAATACAACGTTCATTGGCATTAACAACAACTAATAGCGCACCACCACCACCATCAGAAAATTATTATTTAAAGATTGCAAGACAACCACCACCAAAAACTGTTTATCAAAGAATTTTAAAACCATTCCCACAGGTTATGATTTGTGGACCAGGTGTAGAGTCTGAAAATTTCTCAAATTTCTATGTTGAAGTAACCCTATTGAGAAATGATAATCAAACCGAATTGGTTAACTATATCGATGGTACAAAGACATCACGTATAACTGGTGGCTTCGCTCCTTTTAAAAAATTGAAAATCCTTTCCACTACTCAACAACTAAGAACACTTTTTAGATTAAAATTCGTTTTGAAAAAATATATACCAAATGAATCTCAAACTTTTCCTGAAGCAACTGTACTCTCTGATCCAATTGAGGTATTTTCTCATACAATTTATTTAATCGATAAACAAGATGGTATTGTTTTTTTTTTTTTTTTTGTTTTGTTTTTGTTTTTGTTTTTTTTGTATGAAAAATATATACTAATTATTTATTTTATTTTATTTTATTACATTTTATTTTATTTATTTTTATTTTTTTTTATTATTTTTTTTTTTTCATATTTAGTACCATTCCCACCAACAGTTAGTGAAATTATTCCAGCATCAGCAAAAGCTGGTACAAGGGTTGTAATTCTAGGTTCAAACTTTTCAAATACTGGTGATCTAAAAGTATTTTTTGGATCAACAAGTGTAATTGCTACATTTTATGAACAAGGTACCATTATTTGTCAGGTACCTCCAAATGTAGGTAATCAACCTTCAAACGTTTGCATTAAAGTTTCAAATGATGGAAGTCAATGTAGTGAATCAAATGTTATGTTCAATTATATACCTTAAAATATAATAAAATACAAGAAAAAAAAATATAAAGTAATAAAAAAAATAAAAGTAAAAATAAGATAAAAAAAATTGATATCACGGTTTAAAAATGTTATAGATATTTTACTTTTTTTTAATTTTTTTCTTCTTTTTTTTTTTTATGGTGATAATCTCTTTGTGGTCCAATTATCTGAATCAGTTGGAATATATTTAAATCTATCATGAATTCTACCACTTTTACCTTGCCAAAATTCAAAAGCATATGGTTTTATTCTCCAACCACCCCAAAATGGTGGACATGGTACTTCTTGACCTTCGAATTTCTTTTCCATTTCAATTGTTTTATTCTCTAAATGTTGTTTGGTTACTTCTGATGATTGAAACTCTGATACCCATGCACCAATTTGTGAACCACGAGGACGTGATTTAAAATATTTTTCACTCTCTAAACGATCGACTTTTTCAACGGTACCCTCGATTCTAACTTGTTTTTGTGTCCAAAGGAATGTCATTGATGCAAATGGATTCTCTGTTAACTCTTTACTCTTTCTACTATTGTAGTTTGTAAAGAATACAAATCCTTGGTGATCAAAATGTTTTAATAATACAACCCTTGCTGATGGTCGTTTATCAATTGAACATGTTGCTAATGTGAATGCATTTGGTTCTGCACCTTCATTTTTCAATTCAATCTCTTGTGTTAACCACATATCAAACATTTTAAATGGTGATTCTAATAATCCTTCCTCTTTCAATTCTCCCATTCTATAATCTTTTCTCATATCTGCTACAATATCTTCATTTTTAAATCCATTATTGGTTAAATTTGTTGACATTTTTATTTTATTTATTTTTTATTTTTTTTTATGATATTATTTATATAAAGGTATTTCAATATTATTTTTTACAAATTTTGAAATTAAAAAATTACAAAAAAATAAAAAATAAAAAAAAATAAAAATAAAAATAATATAAGATTAAGAAAATAAAAAAAAATATAATAATTAAAGATAAAATATAAAGAAATTCTTTTTTTTAAAAGAATGAATAATTATCTTTTTTATTTTTTAAAAAATTTTATTTTTTTCCTTTTTTTAATTATTATTTTTTTATTTTTTTTTTAAATTTTTTTTTTTCTATTTATTTATTTTTTTTTTTTTTCATTTAATTTTTTTAAATTACTTTTCAAAATTTTTTTTCATGCACGCATTTTGCCTTTTTGATAATTTATTAAAATGGATATAAAGAAAAGAGAGTACGATAATTCAACAGATCAATTAGGATCATATGGCGAAAACAATGACCCAAAGAGATTAAAACTTGAAAATGAAAACGAAATAGATAAATCAATGTAACTATTATTTTTTTTTTTTCCTCACTATTTTAAAACATATGACTAACATAATTGATCTTATTTTATCAATTAAAAATGTTTCTTTATAAAAATTATATTTAAAATTTGAATAGTGAACCAAGTCCAGTTATTCATTGTAGAGGACTTCCATATTCAGTAACAGATGCAGATATACATGCATTATTATCACCTTTTGGAAATATTGAAGCAGGTAAGGCATTCTTTGTCACAAACAAAACAAAACCCCCACTTTGTTTTTTGTTTTCTTTTTCTCTTTTTCTTTGTTTCACTCATCCATTATTAACCACATCATTTTTATATATATTACCCCCTCCCTTTTCATACATTAATTTAACAAATAAAAAAAAAAAAAAAAAAAAAATCCCCCAAATAAACTCAAATCAAACTGAAACACCATCTCTTTTCATGTTGTGCATACCACACACATTTCATATGAAATTCTCCAAATTTTTTTATCCATCATCATAATACTCCTCAAATAATGTTCGCCACCCCCATCTTCTCAACAAACAAAATCAAAAAAAAATTTTAAAAAAAACAAAAAACACCATCACATTTTACATCCACTACTTTTAGTATGTTTAATGAGAATGGGACAGGCACTAATTGAAATGGATTCAATTCAAACATCTACAAGCATTATTTCACGTTCTTTAACAAAACCATTCATACTACATAATCAAAAGGTACCATTCACATTAAATACATTTTTATTTATTTATTTATTTTACACTTGTGTCATGTGACATCTGTTTATTAATTTTAAAAAACACTCATATGAATATTATTAATAATAAAAATAATAATAAATATCAACAAAATATCACTAACTTATTTATTATTAGATTTTATTTGCATATTCTAAAAGTCAACATTTAAATAATTCAAAAAAGAATCAACCAGCACAAACAGGTAGTCAAAATATAATACTATGCACAATTTTAAATCCAATATTTCCAATTACAACAAATACATTACATACTATTATGTCACCATATGGAAGAGTATTAAGAATTGTTATCTTTCAAAAAAAGAGTGGTTTACAAACATTTATAGAGTAAGTTTTATTATTTTTCAATTTATTATAAAACAAACAAAAAAAAATTAATAATTCTATTTATTATTATTATTTATTTATTTTTATTTTTTATTTTTTATTTTTTTGAAAAACTAAAGATTTGATTCACCATATTCAGCATGGGCAGCAAAAGAATCATTAAATGGACAAGATATTTATACTGGCAGTTGTAAATTACAAATTGAATTTGCTCGTGTTTCAAAATTAAATGTGAAACAAAACGATGAAAAGACGGCAGATTATACAGCAGAGTTTTATCAAATGCAACAACAGATGGGATCACTAACATCACCCTATGGAATGCCATCACAAGGTGGGCCAATGGGTAATCCATTCTCTAATGTTCCTCCTCATCATGGTGGAATGGGTGGCCATCATTCTCCATTCTCAAGTGTAGTGGGTGGAGGTGGTCCAATGGGTATCGATAAATCATTAATGTATTCACAATCAGCAATGTCATCCTATATGTATAATATTGGTGGTCAAGAATCAGTCAGTCAACCAGTAATCTTGGTCAATAGATTACCAGAGACTTTGGATACGGACAAATTATTCAATCTCTTTTGTCTCTATGGAAATGTTATTAAAATTAAAATGCTTCACAATACCAAAGGTAGTGCAATGGTTCAAATGGGTGATAACGTTCAAGCCGAAATTGCAATTCAATGTTTAAATCATTCTTTCATTTATGGTCAAAAAATAGGTGTATTCCACACAAAATATCAATATATTGTCGACTCTGAAAAAACTAGAGGTAAATTTTTTTTCTTTTTTTTTTTTTAAAGTTATATCAATATTATTTTACTAAAACTAACCATAATCAATTTATAAACACATTAAAAGATTATTCGAAATCAACACTAAATAGATTTTTAAATAGCCAACCATATGGAAAGAATGCTTATAAACCCTCTTCAACTCTTCACTTTTTAAATGTTCCACTCACTTTTACTGAAAAACAATTGATCGACGAATTTACAAACTTTGGTACTCATACCCCAACTCATTGTAAATTCTTTCCAACTAAACCGTATGTAAAAAATATATTTATATATAGCTAAAAATTTAATAGTTAACTAATTTTTGATGTTATTTTATTTTTTTAGTGAAAGTACAAAATTAATGGGACTTTTGGAATTTTCTGATTCCAGATCTGCCACTGAAGCATTAATGGATTTAAACAATCATAAGATTGCTGGAAATGTATTAAAACTTTCGTTTACAATGAATACAATCCATAAAAATGAACAATCGCAACCATTACAACCACCACAACCTCCACCAAATTTATCATAAAAAAAAAAATAAACTATTTCCAAATAATTCACTTGGATAGAAAAAAAAAAAGAAAAAAAGAAAAAAAAACAATCTTGATAAATAGCTCTCTTGACACTAAAACATTTAATATTTTGTTTTTATTTTTGTCTTTGCATTCGTATATTCATCAAATGGTTTAGTGTTGACCAACACCAAATTATAGTTTGCCTAATATTATTCATTTGTTTTGTATTTTATAAAAAAAAAAAGTGGATAATTATTTATTTATTTTTCTTATGACGATTTTCAATTTCAAATTTATATTCTTCAATATATTCTTCATTTAAAAAAATAGTTGATTCTTTGAATAGTTCAACTAATTGAAAACAATCAATTAATAATTCCTCATCTTCATTATTTTCATCGGAAATCTGTTAACCATAAACTTGTTTTACTGGGATTTTTAATTTCATTATTGGATATTTTGGATTTTTAGTTTTAAAAATATAATAATAATTTAAAACAACAACAACAACAACAACAACAACAACAACAACAACATCAATAAAACTTTAATTAAATTACCTAAATTTGTTATTGTTGGTTATTGTGCTTTAAGTTTACTTGTCGTTGAGTTGATGTTGTATTTGAACATATAAAATGTTAAGGAATAGATCTCCAGTAAAGCTTTGGATGTGAGAAAAACAATGAAAAGAGAGGTAGATCATCTATGGGGAGGTGTAGGGATTTAAATTTGAAGCCATTTGAAAGATTAAATTTGGTCTTTAAATGTTATTTTTTAAAAAAAAAAAAAAAAAAAAAAGAAAAAAAAAAAAGAAAATAGTGAAATACTTGTATTTATTTATTTTTTATTATTTTGTCTCTATAAATAGAAATGATTTAAACTCTATATGAATAGATTGTATCATTTTCTTTAAAGTTATAAAAGTCAAGAGTTTTATCTCTAGCCATCTCTTTACCAATATACATCAAAACAATATCATCACTGTGAGATTTTGTTTTAGTTGCATAGATATCAAAGAGGTTATGTAGCATTGAATTGTGAGTCATTCTGAATTGGTAAATGTTACCATTTTGATCTTTAATTTTAAGGGCTATTTGGTTTTCTGTGGATGGTGATGTTGTTGATGATGATGGTGGTGGTGGTGGTGGCATTAGATAATCCCATGGCCAACAACTACCATTTTCCATAACATTTTTGTGATCCAATTCAGTGGTTGAATTTGGGAAATAATCTCTGTACAAATCTCTTGTTCTGATGTAATCTAATCTATCTTCATTTTCATCGTATCTATGATGAACATTAACACCCAACACCTTTTGGAATTGAGAGTATCCAAAGGAATCCAAACAAAGTTTTTTCCAAAAAGTATGAACCAATGGTGGTGGTACCAATTTTGAAGGTTGTCTAATATCATGATCATTATCCAATACCTTTAGAACCATGAATTTAATAAACTCCTTTTGAATTCTATTGATTGTATGGAAATCCATATGATCATTTGCCAAATTGTGTGCTATCTTTTGGAAATTAAAACCTTTATTAACTTTGTTAAATAGCTTCAATGCGAAATTACTATTTAAATCTTGTGGTGTCACAATTAATGGTGGGAATTGTGTTGAAATTGTTGATCTTTTTGGTGTATCATTATTACCATTAGGAGTGGAAGTGGTGGTGGTGGTGGTGGTGGTGGTAGACTTTAGTGGTGATGTTGATGATGATGATGATTTTACTGGAGTTCTTGTGTTGGAATTTACTCTGGCAGGACTTTTTACAATTTTTTCAAGTTCTTTAACTTTATTTTCCAATGAATTAATTTCTTTAGTTTTAGTTTCCAATTCTTGTCTTAATTTTTTAGTTTGTAAAATTGCTTCCAACTCACTAACATCTAATCGATCAATTTCTTTTAGTAATTTATATTTACCTCCCTCCTCTTCTTTTTCTTCTTCCTCCTCCTCCTCCTCTTCTCCTTCTGATTGGTATTCATGGGCTTCTCTTGCGCCAACATTACGTTTTTTATTGGAGCTTTGAGTTTCATTAATTATGGTTTGACTACTTCTTTTTTTAGATGGTGTTTGATTTTTGGTTGGTGTATTTATTCTTTGTTTCTCCTTATCAAGTAATTCAACCAAAATATCTAATAATGGTATTTTATTTAATTTTGAACCTGTAAATGATGGATCTCTTCTCCTAATTTGATCAACTAATTGTGCATTACTTAAATCTTTTATACATTGTCCGTTTATAAAATATAATGAATAATAAATATCTTCCTCTTCTGTATATTTGAACATTTTTTTTTTTTTCTATTTCCTTCTTGGTATTTATTTTTATTATTTAATTATTTTTATTTTAAAAGAAAAAAAATAAAAAACAAGATATTAATATCAAACAACGAAAATCATAATTTTTTTAAAAAAAAAAAAAAAACTTACATAACCAATAAAAAAAATTGGCGCAAAAAAAAAAAGATCATTTTTTCACTTTTTGTGTTAAATAATTTTTATTGAATAAACATATTTAAATGATTTCATAAGGTGTTTCTTTGAGTATAATGAAATAATGTTTATTACTGGTATCACCTTTACTAATCAAGATCCAATGTCCTGTAAAATATTTGATAGAATGGATTATTAAAAACCAATATCAAAACTGGTCAAGATAATGCTGCAATAATTAATAATTCTTGTTTTGTGAAGGTTTTTTTTAATATGTTTTTGTTTTTAGATCCTTATACAATTTTTTAATACATTTTTGTTTTTTTTTTTAAAAAAAATATTCTTAATTATTATAAGTAATATGAAATAAAAAAATAAAATTAAAAAAGTATAATAAAGTTGATCTGATAAATTATAATTGTTAACTAAAATAATTTAAATAAAAACTTCTATCTATTTTTTTTTTTTTTTGGAAGAAATTTATAAAAATTGTTCACATAATTAAGAAAAATAAAAAAAAAAACACAAAAAAAAATTACAAAAAAAGAATATCGGTTTCTGGTTTTGAAAGTTCAAATAAACTATTGTGAACTGTAAATTAAATACATTTAATTTTTTGTTATTATTAAAAAAATTTAGACAGAAAAGGATATATTATTATTTTGTTTCACACTTATTTTTTCCATAAATTAGTTTAAAAAAAAAAAAGGCCATCTTTAATAATTAATGGTCACAGTTGGGAAAAAAAAATTTCAAATTGGTTTTATTTTATTTTATTTTATTTTATTTATTTAATTTAATTTTATTTTATTTTTAATAAAATTTTTTTTGATCTGACGTGGTTTTTGATAATTCAATTTAATTGAGTATTGTTTCCACTATTAACTAATGTTATTAATAATTAAATTTAATTGAGTATACTATTATTTTTTATTACTAAGGTTATCCATTTTTTTTTTAAAAAAAAAAAATTAAAAAATAAAATTATTTATGTATATCAATTTTGTACAAGTTTATATATATATATATATATATATTAAAGGTTTTTTTCGTTTTTTTATTTATTTTTTTGGGTAGAATC